>RXPK01002884.1:0-35922 GCA_004143645.1 Protaetia brevitarsis | reverse complement strand
AAAGAACCCGTAGATGACTGCTCACACACTTTTATGAAAACTAGCTGAATAAAGGGTCTGACAATAGCGATTGATGCATTACACATCATCATACATCTTTTGTGCGATAGTGATCCTTATTTCAGAGACATCTCGGCTTACAATTCCATCCCACTTCTTTATTACTTTTGCAAGGGCATTCCCCAACAAAGATATTATACAGTGACCAGCATAAATATTGAAACATATGGGAAATTTTTTATGCCGGTCACTGTATATAAAAAAAACATCGATGACAAATTTAATTCTTTTCCTTTTCTGCAACGGCGTACTTGGGGTAGGCAACCCATACTTCCCCGCAGTTTTGCTCGTAGCATTACTGACACAAAATCTCACCATCATCATTAAGTAACAGCAGAAATTCACAGCACAACTGTTTCATCTTTTAACACGTACAAAAAAAAAATGGATTATATCAAACGCCAGATCGCGAAAATCGATTCCGCATTAAAAATACATCTCCGACTCCATTCCCCCCGCCCCATTCCAATTTTTCCGCCACTCGTATACGGCGCACCTGCGACATACACACAAAGCCGCCCCAATTAAAACGAGGTCTACTATTTACGACAATTTGTACACGGTGTAACTGAAGTTCTACGGCACCGCTCCACACCCCCCTCCACCGCACTTCAAACAGTTCGTGTAACGCTGTTATCCCCGAAACATATGCGTCGGCCAGTTCATTTACCGGAATATGGAAACATCAATTCAACGTAACCGCAGTGGCAATAGCGCTACCCCTTACTGTAGTAGTAGGGGGAGGGAGCGCCATGGTATACACCTTCATAATTAATAAACGGACAGGGTAAACTGGGGTAGTTTCGTTACGTATATATCGGTATTTCACCGATATAATGTGGAATTAATTATATCACGGTTGCTTGGATATTGATGTGCAAGGTATCAGGTATTGAGGTGTAAGAGTTAGAGCATCCATCCTTGTACATGCAGGAGATAATTGAGTCTGAAGTGGATGAGCTCTTGAACATTTGGTGTTCATCTTTCACCATCTTGCAGTGGTTAGTAGTTAGTAAATTGTCAAAATCCTGTAATGTAGAGACCAGACAAACTGAATAAACCAATATCACAAGCATACTCTACAAACCATCTATCTTTAAGATTTTCGCACCAAAGTATTCTAATCAATGTTTATTGCGACGAACCTGGTAGGGGTTTAAACTATAGTGGTGCCCCCTTTACCATCTTCTGAACCACCCCGTCTCCACCGGAGATGACAAGGTCCCCACAAGCGAGGACACGGTAAGTTGAGAGTTGAGCGAAGGAGCTTGGATTGCGGCGGTGTGGAAGCCGGTTTTTCGGTGAAGGCGTCACATCAGACTTTATCAAATATTATGATAGAACATCGCTCTAGTCAAAATCGCTTCACATGATTTGTCAATTGTATCGATATTTTAATGAGAGATGACATTTATTTATTAATTTGCAAAGCGTTTGTTGTTTTACTGTGGAGGTTTAGATCAGTTTAGGTTGGGTTAGAGTGGCTAGGTAAGCATATTTTTACTGAGATCTTCTTATTTAGCTTGATCTTAGATTCTGGCTAATTATGCTTTCTCAATTGGAATTATCTTCATTTACGTAGTGCTGTGTACTGACTGAATTAATTGAAATTGCAAAATGAATTTTTAAAATGAAAAAGAAAATTAAAATAGCTAGCTCAACGGATAAAATTTTAAAAGGGCGCAAAAGAACTATTAGTTACCCTCGCGAATTAAAACTTGAATCTAATCGCGAAAAGTAATTTGTGACTGAATGAAATCTGACTTTCTTAAATACCCCAAAAATTGAAAAAGTTTAATTAAAAATAAAATAACAGAATTTTTTAACCCAAAGAAGCTAATTAACAATTAAATTTTATTTTTAAAAAGGGTTTAGTTACAAATTGTGCAGAAAAAACCGTGAACTGAAGGTTTTGACCTAAATTAAAAACTGCACTGATTCTAAATTTCAATAGGACGACAATGCTATTTCCTATACAAAACGAAAGATTTGTTTGTTCAGGAAGATAATCCAAAATATACCAATATCAGTCCACGTGGTTTCAAATTAAAATAAACTAAATTAAGCGTGGACAATTTCTAGTAAATAACAAGAATGAAAAACTAAATGCAAGCACAATGCTTCTATTCACCCAAACGAGGTGATTGATGAAATAAAAACAAAACAGCAAAATAGAAAAACGGAAAAAATAACTCTTTAACCTATAATTACAACTAAAATATATCTTCCTGCACAAAAATAATAAATGATCTTATTCTATAATGTGCGCACATCAATATATTAACAATTACTACTAAATGAATTCCTTGATGAACTATATAAATTTTTTACAGAAACCCTCAAAACGGGTTAAATTTACTAAATCAAAATGGATAACAAAATGGCAACAAAGATTGAAAAATACATCTACTCACGGTAATAGTCGAACAAGGAACTGCCTGACAAAACTCTACAATCGTATTTCTTACAAAAAATCTTTCAACGCAACCGCACAATTCACCGACAAAATCTAGTAGTATAAGCATTGAATAGAATTAGCAAACGCCAGACAAATTAATGAATGGAATTAATTAAAAAAAACAAAAAACTTAACACTTAATAAATTAAATCAAACAATCAACTCTTTAACTAAATTTAAAACAAACTAAACATAATTGTGAAAAATTCTCTCGGTACAATGATTCAGCAAAACGGAATAAGGAAGACAAAATCTAAATATGCAACTCAAAATACACTCAGCAAACATGGGTTGCTAACCATAGCAGTAGTTATCTGTTCTGGGATACTCCGAAGTGGAAGCTGCATGACTTGAAGCTTCAAAAACACTAACTAGCGTCTTCGGCTATTTGCTTTTGATATTCCATTTCTTTTATTATTTATTTATTTTAATTTGCGATTTGATAAAAGGAAAGAGTCTTGCTAGATCATTCGCCGCCTCATTTTTTTTCAAACTCCAGTGGCTAGGAGGAACCCAGGCTAATGTTATTTCTTCTGGTACCATGTCGGGCGCTTACACAGTCGCAAACCAGTTCAGAAATAATACTGAAACAATTACTATGAAAAATGTTAACAATTACACACTATTGACCGGTGCTCATAAATCGGGGCTAGGGCGTGGGTTTGTTCAAATGTAAAGTTGGTATTACATAGTGGGCGCCAGCCGTGACCAACGGCAAAGAGGTCGGAAATAACAATAATCGAAATAAAACACTAGTATAACAATAACAGATTTAATAATAATAAACAAAATGTTGGGTACATATACATTAAAACTGTAATAGTAATTGATAAATAGGTTAATAACAAGGCAATAAAAGAAAGAACAGTGACTACTAATAAAAAACTAATATTAAGTTAATGACAAACTGATAATTAAGTAAATAACAAACTGGTAAATAAGTTAATAAAATGAATATATCAGATTAGATTACCTGAACTGTATGTATAATGAATACTATTGCATATTAAATCGAAACACTGTTGCTGTCAAATAAGGCGAACAGCTGATTAAATCAAAATAAGTCAACGAGTACCTTCACCGAGAGAAAAAAGTGTTGTATTAACTAATAAAATGGTGTATTGAACAGTTTTTTTCTTTTTCAATATGAGCAATGATATTTTAGCGTTAATTCAATACGCAAAAAAAAAGTTAAATTGCGTTAGTTAAGTGAATAATAATAAATGTTATAAGAAACAGACTACGCGTGATTCTTTGAACATGTACTTAATTTTCCATTAACAATTTGTACTTGCTAATTGAATAACACAACAACATTATCCCAACACAGTTACTTCTTGTAGACACACGAAGTAATAATTGTCTCTATAATTTTATAATATTGGTTTAGCAATGGTACAGTGCTATTTCAATGATTAATAAATTTTGTTATACATTTCTATAAAATGTTGATTCAAAACTTATATTGTTTCATTTAACCTACCTGTAATATTCATTGAATGACTATTTGCATGTAATTCAACACTTTTAGGTGGTTATGCGAAAAAGATTTTCTTGTTAGTGGAACCATTTTAGATTTTGCTTAAAATCGCGTTACTGATCGGACGAGTTTTTAATTTCATCGATGGATCCATCGATTACTGTATCATTAATGTAATATGCAGAGATACACTGTAATCGATGGATCTATCGATGAAATTAAAAATCCGCCCGCACATTCAGCAATTAGTCCATTGATAGCAACGTAAACTATATATATTGCCTAATTACGAAGACTATAGTAGGTAATAGAAGGAACACATTGATATCAACGGATTAACCTTTTGTGTGCTGAATGTCATCATTACCCATAAAGTTCCAAGGCTAGCCTTACAGCTGTGTATGCATATCTTCGGGACTTCCATTAATACGTCATGTCGGTAGCAAGAGCAGCATGGTTATCACCTGTGTTATAGATCTTCAATTGGAAAATATGTATGTAATTTTATGAGATTAAGTATTTGGAGACTGCCTCGAGCGAAAGGTAAGTATTAGTAGTTTGGGGACAGTGTAATCTCATTGGAAATTATCACTGTTAAAGACACATACAATGTAAATTACGTAATACATTTCGTACTGAACTAATTAACTGTAGGTAAAGTCAATAACAAAAAACGTTTTACAATGACAATATATCCAAAATACATATATCAAACATTTGCATTATTTACTAAACTTATATTAGCTTAATAACATAACTAAAAAAGTATAAAGGTTTTATTCATACATTTGAAAGGAAAGTACAATTTAACGTTTCATAATAAATCATTAATAACAACATTTAACCAAAATTCATTATCAGCACTTACCGATTTCGTAATACTACCCACCAAATAATCATTATTTTCAACGGAATTGGTTTTTATCATATTAATCGATTTACTTAAACAATTAGAGGCAAAATGATTTTTACGATTACATTTATGACATATTTTACCATAAGCTGGACAACTGTTTTACGCATTGCGTAAAATTACAACGTGTACACCGATCTGTTTTAGACTTGTTCGAAATCGTTACAAACGATCTTGTTTGAATTTGTCGGACACCTCCTCCCAATGATCTTTCATCCTTGTGCGGTGCTTGGGTGAAACGTATCTTCTATCTTGCTCCTGCATTCGGCTGTCGATCGATGTATTTTCCAACGTAATTTCAATATTATTTAAAATTTCTCGAACTTGCTTTCCTATACAGTGTAATAGCGTCGCTGCTTGTGTAACGGCTGTTTTCCCACTGCAACCACTCACGGTAGAATATAATTTCCAATCTTCTTTGAATTGCCTCCAATTTTTTTGCTAGGTCGCCCTCCATTTTCATCTTCTCGGGTTGAGATATATTCTCCATTTTGTTTTGTTCCTTTTTGACACTTTTTTTTTATAATTTGTTGCACTTTTTCTTCCTTTCACTGATTTTTTTTTTGCATTTTGTTTGTTTTTTATGCTGACTGCGCCATGTTATATATATACTCCGCGATTATCTTTGATCTTTGATTATCTTTATTATTCAACATTAATGTTACAGAAGCTTACAAACATAGATCTTATTGCTACGGAGGTTGGATACTGACTGACTGTGCGCACGTGCGATCACCTATATGTAACAGTGATGAATATTACATTTCATTAAGTTAATACCGATAGTAAATGTTTAAAGAACACCTTTTTCAAATGCCAAATCGACAATTTGTGGGGATTAAACCAGCAAAGTAAAATATTGGTTACGCCTGAACACTATAATCTTGTTAAATTAACTGTAAAGTGTGCAACAATATAAATATGTTTGTTCCAAATAGGTGCATATGATTCACTTAAATGCAATATGGTTAAATCAATGCTCAAATTCGTGACAAAACGAAAAATGTTGAAATAACCATTTCATTTCTCTCAGTGAACTTAGCGCAATCCCCTTTACTCCATAACATTCCAATTTAGTTAAAATAATTGCGTGGTCAATTAGATCGAAGGCTTTACTTAAATCCAAAAAGCAACCAACACAAGATTCCCCACCATCTAGGCCTGAATATAGTTGATGAATATCATATGGTTATATTTGAAAAATTGATTTATAATTATTGGATTGTTAAATCTATCTGATATGGTAAGTAACCTCATTGTTCTGGGTAAAAGAAATAGAACCCACTCATACGGCTATGGGTGGGTATTTCTAATAAATTGCCGTATTAGGTTCCTTTCCAGCTCACATGCCACAGCTGGTTTTGGAGTCGTCTGCATATACTCTCGAAAAACGAAATACTATAAGAATAATGTAAGAATATGACATTAAAATATATGGGTTTTGTACATACTTTTCGCACGAAAATTAGAGTAATGGCTCGTTGTTCGCGTGCTCTGCGTCGAAATACACGATTAACGGAACTACTAAATCTTTCAATTATTTGCACAACGGTTTTGGCATGATTTAGTAGTAATAACTACTTATTTTAAATAACTATATATCAAGTATAAACGCAAAATCCCACACTTTACTGCAAATGCAGAATATAACCCTTTGACAGTTGACAGCAATAACGAAATTTGGTGTGAAGTCATTTGGAAAGACATGACAAGCATGTAATTTAAAAAACAGTAGGCACCAACGTAGTATCTTTATTTGAACATGAAAAAGTTATATGTTAGTTGGTTATTTTAATAATATGGTATTGTATGGCCCGAAATTGCAAGTAATGTCGTATAACTCGTCTGTCGTAGTAAATGAAGTATATCAGTACTGTTTAAGTGCTTGTAGTCATTAAAAATATCATTTTTAATAATAACTTCAATTGAATTAAAATCACACACCTTCGTTTATCCCCACATACAAGATAGGGCTTACCGCCAATGCCCTAGAAGCGATCCGGGGTAGGTTATTCATTATGAATCATCGTCCTTCGCCATGTATATGTTGCACCGAGCAATTTGGACCGCATTTACCACCCTCACAACGCCAGGCAAGGTCTACCAGGTCTCCCTTGGAAACAAACGCGTTACCAGTCGTTTAGATCACAGAGAAATACACGGCACACGTGCCCCATCCGGATGGAATATCCTATTTTTATCGCACGGTTCTTGGTATAGATCTCCCAATAATTATAAACGTTTGGTTATTCCGTCGAAATTCCATTTAAGATATTTTCGCGATAACCGAACTATATAAAACACATCTATCGGCGTTGACCTGACGTTTTCAGAACGGGGTGTATTCCACCCCAGGGCCGAAGCGATATCCGGCCTGCGGAAAAAAGATATCGGAACGGCGCGACCAATCCGGAGGAACAGAGATAGCGCTAACGGCGAGAGAGGAACATCAACTCGTATACGCGTTGTATGTATTACATACATACCTCATCGGCAATATACGAAACGAAAGAAAAAAGGGAAATATGAAGCGAGCGAGGGAGAACGAGATAGAAACAGCTAACGGAGAGGAACGAAGATGTGAAACTTTCGGAAAGTATGAGCTTCTCCTTGAATGACAATAGGAGAGAGAGTGGGTAAGCGCAGAATGGATACGCTAGAAAAGGACGGCGATATCCATTGTGTCGATAGGAGAGAGTGAAATGGGTGTTCGTTCCTTTTTAAGAGTAATATAACGACGTTTTACTCTCTTGGAAATTCGGTACCGAACAGCGCGTTTAAATACTACTACAATTCATTATGAGTTTTTTTTATATACATCAGGCTGTCCTAAGGGCTAAGTGTCGGTTATAAAGAAAATATGTGCTATATAGATGGTATTTGTTTGGATTTCTTTTGTCATTTTAATTGAAGAAATAAACAATAAATTTATAAAATTTGATGTTGATAGATAATGATACGACATTCTACATACATAATCAAAAGGAACATTTTTTGATCTTAGAAATGTAATATACAAACAACAATCTTCTGGGATTATTACCGGATAAAAAACAAGATAAAAGCGTGTCGCATAAGTACACTGAGAGAAATATCCTTTTCATTTAAAAGGAATTACATTAAACTAAAAGTTTTTGCGTTTTCTATACGACCAACATGATTTAGTGTTTCCTTGAAAAGGCATATAATTTAGGCACATAATACAGGGTGTTTTGAAACATCGTTTAAAGATTTTAAGGGCATGAAGTACGATCGAAAATAAGGTTAAAAGTCATAAATATTACATATGTCCAACAAATTACACTGTTTACGGAGATAACAGCGAGTGGTTCCTAGTAGTACATGGATATAACATATCCCAGTAACAGGTGCTTATCAGCTATTGTTTTATGACAGTTTAATTTTACGTTTTGTGCAATTGTGTAGCTAGTTACAATGGTTGCCGTAATTCTAATGCTGAAATGAGCGATATGGTGTTCATGTACGGTCGTGCTAATGGGAATTCTTTACAAGTACGTCGCTTCTATGCTGAACGTTTCCTGATCTCCAACTGCCTTCGCATGTGATGTTTCAGACGGTGGTTTCAACGACTAAGAGAATGGGTTCGTTTAAGAAGCGGTCTTTCTGATACTGGATGGCAGAGAATAGCATGTACTCCAGAGATAGAAGATCGAATTTTGAATTTTATTGATAAAATTCCCGAGACTAGTGTTAGAAGAATTTCGACTCAAGTAGGTGTAAGCAGCAACCTTGTTTGGAGAAAACACCCTGTATATTTTTCGTTAAAACAGTTATTCTTTTAAGTGAAAGATATTGATAGTTGATTCAAGTCCTCTTTATTTTGAACTTGAAAACTATGCAGATTGGCAGAAAACCGTAAGCATTTTGATTCAAGGGGTTTTTCCTTTTCTTATAACTTTTATTCATTTTAGATTTAAACACAAAAAAATGCCGTGATCATTTTTAATCGAACTGAAAATGAATTACCTCTAAAAACCCATGCACTAAGGAGGAATTTGTCGTTAGAATATTGTAAATCCTTGTAGTAATATAAAGCACTCTAGTTGCCGTTAAAGAAATCGTTCTTACAATGGCGATGACTCCTCTCAGATGCTGATCTGGTAAATATACGAGATTAATATGCGAAATATTATCTGTTACTGGAATGAAATAGGAGATGCGCCATCTATGCGACAATTTCTCTACTTAACACATAAGTATATCTACTCATACGCTGTACTATATGGATATTTATTTTTACCTCCATGTAAATATTTAGTTAAATTAATAAATAGTGGGCTAGCGTCGAATAAATCTACTAACCAAATTTTTTATTTGATTGAATACAGGAATATTTTTAATATTCCTAAATCAAGTAATAATTTAGTAACTGTAACCAAATACATGAGAAATGGTTGAAAACAACAAGATCATTTTTCCCGTGTATAACAGTTTTAAAACCTTCAAACACTATATACTGCTGTAAAGTTCCTTGGCCTATAAGTAAATCAACATTAACTGAAAAGATTTCAATTATCTCTGCAATTTCTTTAACCTCGCGCGAAAAATATTCACATTTGTTCATTATCGTTTGTGTATCTGAGACTTATGCACGTGGGAACATGAATAAAACTAAAATACTTCCGCGTAAAAAAAGTACTCAGCTTGAATACAGGTGCTTGCATTTTTCGTTAAAAGGCAAAAGTTTTAAATGAATGTATACCATGCATGTCCACTCAAATAAACCAAAACGTCCGGCTTTTTTATTTAAAATACTGTTTATAATTCAATAATACTTAAAAAAAAAACTAAAATATGTTGTTAAATACGTATACTTCTCGCAGGAAAAATCGGGACACCGACAATCGAGAATTTTAAAATTTGTTGGGTGTAAATGCAGCTTTAAACAGAAATATAAAGTATAGAGAGAAGGTTTGTTGTACATTGAATAAACACATTGGAATTTTGCTGGCGGCGTTCCTTTTAGAAATACCGAATACGGAAATGCTCGTGCAAAAAGAATACATAACAAAAAGGTTTCTTAATAGACGACTTCATTTAGAAATATATATGTATTTAACTTGTTTGATGTTATGTAGAGATAATTCTTTTTTAAGAAAACATGGAGATCGGATTTTAAAACTATATTACTTGTTAGTGCTGCTTTGATATTAGTTACTTGCTTCGATTTATGCTCGCAAGTATTACTTGAACCATAGACAATATATCAATCAGCCTCCTTAGTTTTGGAAAAATATGATTTTCATAGATTTATTGATTACACTATTATTGTTGTTTAGTATTATTCTTAAATATTGTATTACTATAAAGTTTTCTTCTATGTATTAAAAAATTACCAAAAATAGTTTAAAGGTTCAAAAATTCTTAAACCAATTAAGTTCGCAAAGATATTATTTATATTACTAACCCTGCGTTTATTGTATATTCAAGAAATATATTTTAGCTATGGCCTGTGTAATCCAATGTCGTTATTCTATTTTCTTGAAATATGGCCAAACACTTGGTCTGTTTACAAACTGTCTTTATGTAGCACAACTCCAGGTAACAGTAATGAGAAAGTATTAGAAGTAGCAAATATCAAATTCAAAAATATTTTAGCATTAACTGAAATTGACGAACAATAACCTTTCTTGCAATGTTTGTTATGTATATAAATGCAACAACATTGTAAATAATTGTTAAAGCAATGGGTATAGCAGTCACTAATTTTAATTTTAAAACCTAATATAATTCTTTTGCTTTTCTGATAACATCTGTTTAACATTCTGTATTCTCTGTAGCAAGTAGCAATAATAATTTGTGGAATATTACAATCCTTTTAGATTAAAGGATTAGAAACATTTTCTCCAAATAATATTGTTAAAATTCTACCATATGTTCTAATAAATATGAAATAAGCTAAACATATATTTTTAAATAAAGCCGTCAACTCATTTTTTTGGAAAGATATTTCCTTGTTTATTTTATTTTCTTATCATCAAAGAACACGCCGCGCCGTCATCGAAACTATACTGTATTTATACTATTTTTATATACTATTCTATGTATAAAGCTTTTCTCTCTCTAATTATGTTTCTGTTTAGACCTTGAATCAATTCATCCTGTTTTAATGTAAATACGTTCTCTAAAAGCTTTACTTGCACCCAATTTTTTTTTAAAATTCTCAATTGCTGGTGTCCCGATTTTTCCTGCGAGAAGTGTACATGATAATAACAATATAATATGTAATGTGTATTGTCTTACTTAAACAGAATTTATATAGACATTATAAAATATTAATCAAATCTAAGGTGCATTCCATTTAATTACGGTTACTTTTCGTCAAAAAGCATGTACTTAAGAAGAAAATAGTCTTCCGGCAAAACAGCACGCTACCTTCAATTAAAATACACACTTTTCTGAGAAAAGGTATTCTTTTTGTTGAACATGATAAAAACCAAAAGCTTTTCATTTAATGCAATCTCTTTTCTCAGTGTACCTATTCTAATATTTAACAATAACTCAATCCTAGTTATGTAAACCAATAGTAATTAACTTAAAGGTTTATATTTTAAATTCTTATTTATGTACCCAAACTATGTTAATAGCTATTAATTTAACACTAATTCAAATTACTAAAGAGAGATAAAATAGTCATTTATAAATACGTATTACCTTACTAACTATCTACATATCATCTCGTAGCCTATCTAATTCTTTAGCAGCAATACTAAAAATTCCCACCGTTCGACCGACTCGTTATATAAATTATTTCTAATATCCGTTTCGCGTCGCGGCCAATTTAATCCTTTAGCTAATGCCCTAACTTCCGTACGCGACCGCCATCATTACGAGTGGACATTCGAATAAAACACGTCTCGTTGTATCTACCCCACCACATTCACAATGCGAATCATTAACCCATCCAATTAATACCGGCTGCTTAAGACGAGAAATTAAATACTTTCTGTAAGATAGAAAGGTACAGTGTAAGTAAACATTTCGTAATTGCGGAGCGCTCCTAGGTAGGGTATTACTAATAAGTGGATTGGAAAAGAACCTCTAATAACTGCTACCACGATCACTAGATCCCACACCCTGCAATTTTTTTGGTGGCCTACTACAAAATATAGTTTATATAACATCCCCTACAGCGGCAACAAAACATGCAGCAACAAAAAAAAATGCTTTTCTTTCAATTGAATGAGGATAAATAACGGAAAACATATAAGGAAGTGTGTAAGGACGATTAAGGATATGCACAGAGAGCAGAATGGAAATATATTTCAGCATCTTTTGAAATAAGCAGACCAATTATTTTTAATTATTTTTTAATAAGAAATCTAAAAGTACAAATAATAATAATTTTGTATTGATTTTCTTGTTATAATCTAAATCTAACAGTTGCAGCCATATTTTCCATAAAATTGTAATAAGTTCGAAAATACTGGAAATAACCAGTAACGTATTGGTACCATTTTTAAGGTATTTAATTTTACAATAAATTTGCTGACAATATCGAAAAATATAGCTTGCTTGCATTTCAAAAAAATCGAAAGAAAAGCGTGAAAACCTAAATGTACTACGAAATATTTAACACCCTGTATATGATTTTATGTTATACCACCTTAACAGTAACGCGAAACATTACATGTTTCTAGGAGAGAAATTCAAATATCAGAAATTGCAAATATAAAAATTTTGCCAAAACTAATTCTCGGAAGTGCACATACCCAGATATATAACTGAAAACCTGTTTCAGCTCGCTATCAAAATAATTATCGTTCATTATAAAACTTTAGACTCATAAAACACCATCATTGACCTTCTACTTTCATGATATCCTGTATAAGTACTACGGACTTGTGTCTATGTACAACATTCTGATATAATAAATGCTCGTATAGCATTTGCCTCGCATAGTCCAATGCAAAAGGTATATAATATGTAGTTTATGTTGTAAATACGTTCTGTAAGGTAGAAAGATACAGCGTAAGTAAGTAAATATTGAGTAATATGTAAGTTCCCCTTACGTTACGTAGCTTACATTGCCCATAAGAATAACAGCGAAATATACATACGCGTGGTATAGTCGAAGTAACTGACAAGTGCACATTTCTATTCCGTTAACGAGGCACATCGTAAGTTTTGTAAAAGATACATTAAGTACACTGAAACTTACTGCCAGTCACGACATAATCGATAGTGGAATGCGATCTATTTAAAAGAGGTGTGCAAGTAAAGCTGCGTTGATTGTTGTAACGGCTAATTAAATGAGACGATTCACATATAACTGGTTGTTGGTTTATCGCATGCAGTATATGATGGGTGAAAGAAGATGGGAAAACTGCAAACTAACAAAGGATTTCTTTCTGTGCGCTACGCAGGGGCAACAGGTTAATAAATGTACTAGTTTGTTTGTTGTACATACCTATTACCTATATAAAACATTTAACTTAATTCTTTAATGTAGAACAAGTATGGGCAACCTTTGACATGTTGTGGGCCAAAGTTTAGTGTGCAAATACGTTTGCGGGCCACGTTTAAAAGTAGTGCATTTTAAAGTAGTGTTCATAATTTTTAGCGACAGATATCAGACATGAAATAATACGACAATGTTATTATAATGCAATTTATTAAAATAAGAAAATGAAATGAAAAAAATAAGTACAACATTATAATTAAATCGTGAAATTTGGAATTATTACAAACTACGAAAGTTAAATAGCGACAACGAAATCAATGAGACCCTTGAGCTTGAATTTAGGAAACTAATCCATCGATGTTTGGATGAATTCGACTGATACAAAGACGTAAAGAATTTTCCAAATTATCGTCAGTCAGCCCTGTACGATATTTTGATTTATTAACTTTCATCATTGAATAGAACTGTTCGCATTTATGAGTACTGCCAAACGCACAAATCAATCTTCTTGCGAATTTTCTCCGGAAAATGGCCTTCTTCAAGGTATTTTTTGTAGAAATCGCACAACTCCACGTCTTCAAATTTAGATTTTCAGAGTGAGTTTTCTTGAAGTTCGATCAACTCCACTTGCAAGTGTATTGGAGCATTTTGTACAGTACTTCTTCTTGGAGTAGCTAATAAATTGAAACTGTCTTCCATGTTTTTAAAATCGCTAAATCTGTTCGAAAATTGCTCCGATAGTAACTTGAGTTCTTCAGCATATTGAGCATAAGCAGTATTTTCATACGCAGAGAGCGTGGTGAAATGGTAACTATTACCAGACGGCAACTGTGCCTCCCACAAGCGAATTTTGTTTTGAAACGCTTTCAAATGGCTGTACAAATCATTTACTAACTGTCCTTGTTTTTGAAGTTTCAAATTTAAATCATTCAAATGGCCTGTAAGGTCGACCAGAAATGCTAAGTCACATATCCATTTTGGGTCACTCAATTCAGATAGCGGTTTATCTTTTATTTGCTTAAAATCTGCTATCTCATTTCTAAGCTCGTAAAACCGTTTCAGCATTTTTCCTTTGCTTAACCATCTGACATCACAATAATATGTTACGTCGTCATATTGGGCTGATATTTCATCCAAAAACGCCTTCGACTGACGATGGTTAAGCCCTCGGGATCGAATAAAATTGATGGTTTTTACTACCACATTCATAACATTCTGGAGTCGAATGGACTTAGAACACAAGTTCTGTTGGTGGATAATGCAATGAAGGACTATCAAATCATCTTTTTGCACATTTAATTCAGTTGCTTTTTCATACAAAATTTCGATGAAACCTTTACGTAAGCCGACCATAGAAGGCGCACCATCTGTGCATACACCAACTAATTTTGACCATGGCAAACCAAAACTTGTGAATACCTTTTCAACTTCATTAAAAATGTCCTCTCCTGTAGTGGTTTCTTTTAGCGGCTGTAAAGCAAGCAATTCCTCGGTAACAGTGAACTCTTTATCAACACCTCGAATAAATATAGCCAGTTGAGCCGTGTCAGACAAATCGGTGGTCTCGTTTAATGCTATGGAAAATGATTTAAAACCAGCCATACGCTCAGTCAAAGTTGTTTTTATATCATTAGCCATCATTCCTATACGTCGGGCAACAGTTCGTCTTGACAAACTAATTTTTTCAAATTAATTTTTCTTTTCAGGACACAAAACACTGCTAACATACACTCCTTGATAAATTCGCCTTCGGCAAATGGTTTTAATGATTTTACCAATTTTGAGCTAACTATAAAACTAGCTTTCACAACATTATGAAGTTGTGTTCTTTGTTTATGAAACATTTCCTGCTGTTTTTCCAAATTTGCGGTAAGCTTCTGGATTTTGTCTTTTCTTATTTGTGCTGTCAGTGAGCGCAGTATAGGATGCTTAGTTGAGTAATGCCTCTTTATATTGAGTTCTTTCATCACTTAAATGGATTCATTACACAGCAAACAAATAGGCTTACCATTGTGCAAGATAAAAAAGAATTCTTCGGTCCATTTTTCTTGAAACTGGTGGCCATCTGCATCTACTTTTCGTTTGTTTCCACCAGACATCGTTTTCGTTTACTTTTCGTTCGATAAACTTAATAACAAAATATAATTAGTAAGCACTCAAGATGCACACAAAGTCACAAAGCAAATTGACGGCACTAGCAGTTCGCTAGGGTATCGCTTGTCGAAGTTATCACCTCGGTAGCTCAAATAGAACTGAACTAAAGTTCAGGTCATCCACTCGCTTATATAGGCAAAATGAAGGAATGATCTAGAATTGTCTAGTGTAGAACATTTGAGAAGCTATAATCCTTCTGTTGCGCCGCTGGGCTTGCAATTCCTCAGCTCACTTGATTCCGCAGGAGCAAGCGACAAACCCCATATCACTCGATCTTCCTCATTTGGAGTGAGTATGAGTAAGTAGTAATATTTTTTTTTTAATTGGGTTTTTCAAAATGTCTCGCGGACGGGATCCGGCCGGTTGTTGCCCACATATGCTACAGAGTATCTATAAGTTGGTGTTTGGGCTCTTTCCATCGTCTGTTGGATTGTTTGAATCCGACGTTTCGGCTGTATTTCTGCTGCCGTCATCAGGGTAGCTCTGATAAGCAAACCACAGTCCTTATCAGGACTACCCTAATCTATTAGATTGTTTAAATCCGACGTTTCAGCAGTGTTTCTACTGCAGTCATCAGAGTAGTCCTGATAAGGATCGTGGTTTGCTTATCAGAGCTACCCTAATGACTGCAGTAGAAACACTGCCCAAACGTCGGATTTAAACAATCTAATATACCATGGACACATCCCAAACACTAACTTATATTCTAGTAATCTACCGTCAAAAATTCTATGAGTTACGGGCCCGATGTAAACAGGTCTTTCAGAGGATTCAAGCCTAAGCGAGTGGTGACAGAAAATATCTTCTATAGTAATGGAAGGGGCCTAATATCGTTCAGATACTTTTTGTTCAAGTGTACTATTGCTATTAGTTGGAGTAACTATCGGTACTGTTGATCACTAACACTAAATATAAATAGGTATAACAAAAATATAACTTTCTTGACGTTTGTTGCATCTGAAATTAAACTAATCCATGGTGACTTTATGTGAGGACACCATATATGGGAAAAGAAATGAAATTAGATCTATTATCTCCCAAATTCTTGCTTTTTTATTAAATCAAACGACCCGTTAAGGTCTGCTAAGAAATTAACCACAAATAAAACAAAGTGTATAATAAAAATCAATGGCGTAAAATATCAAGTTGTAAAAACAATAATGGTAATTAGGTATGTAGATTTGACAATATTTCTATTATTGTTTTAATGAAGGTAATTTGATTTGCCTGGTGGGGTAACACCGATATACGATTTTTGGTTATGTATTCACTGATGCTATACCCCTGCTACATACGCACGCCGCACAGTGCTCAATTTAGGTGGTTTTGCGGAAAAAATTAAATAACTTGTGAACTACACTCCGTTCCGGAGTGAAATTGCGTACAGTGATTATATATATAATTAGCTATTTATGACATTAGAAATAATACATGAATTAGTATATTAGATGGTAATTATCGATAGAGGAAATAAAACTTTAAGGAATTTCTACATTTAAAGTCGGTTAATATTTCAGCATGTTTTTAATGTGGCGCATAGGTAACTGTAGGTAACATTGTTACTGCAGTATACATATATACATATGTATGAAACAAAAAACTTAACTAAGAAAACACTAGAAATTAATCAACAATTCCAAACATTAAAAAAAAGCGATACATATTTGATAATTTATTTAAATAGACAATAACATAACAAAAAATAATATTAAATTGTTTCATTTTTTTTGCGTTTAATACTTATACAAGTTATGTTGTAACTATACATATTCCCGGTTTTATTGATTAATCATTAATTCCTGTGGTTCTTGTGTCATTTCTAAATATTTCTTAGATAATGTTGTTCGTAAATTTAATATGTAGGTGTCGGAACTGACTAGTTTGTGCACAATATCTTCATTTGATGCTAAACAATTACATTTTCTGGAATGAGACAATCGATAGCGCTTATGTCTTTATTTCGAGCTCCTTGTGCGTCTTCTGAGAGACAACCAACTGCTAACACAGCAGTAGATATTATGTGTTCTCCATGTAAAAGTACTTTGTGGACTCTGACCGGCATATAATACCAGCACACATCAGTAAATTAACATTAATAATACTATAGAGTATGCATGAGTAAAACTAATATTTTTTTATTTTTTTAATAATAGTGGTGACACGTCAGTTGCGGATCACCCCGTATAATACTTTAGTATAATAGGTAAATTATGACTTATGCAATTACAAATAAATTGTGTCTCTCATAATTACAAAACTGTGTAAGGGTAGTCTAATTGAAAATCCTTCCTAGTGCTGTGATAAATATTGTATACTGTGCGCGCTACTAGATTTTTGGCTATTTTTCAGCTAGAGGCAAAAAGTGGCAGCCAAATTTTGTTCGCTCTTGTTCCTTGGGCTGTGGAGAACACGTAGAAGAAAGAATCAGCTTGGCGGTCGTTGGCGCTAACATTGAAAAGTCTAGACAAATATTTTCGTGTCAATTATATCGCACTTTTTCGTAAGTTAGATAATAACCCTGTGTAATATCATTCAGATCTTAATGATTGTTACTGTATAGTAAGCATAAACCTCCACTTTAACATTTCTGGTATTATTTGTTTCAAAACTTAATTTGTTTCACTTATATGCATTCTTACTTTTCAGTAATATTTCAAGTAAAAATTCGATAAATACCATCATTCAACTTCAAAGTGCTACTGAACGTCAGCACTTTTAATTTATGTAACTACTCGTACTAAATAATCATTTCTAATCCTTCTGCTTCAGAATGAACCTATAATAACAGTTATAGCACATATTCGAAAAATAGACTTTTTTTCCGCCTATATCCCACTGTGCGCCGCCTTGCTGCACATAAAAAATGATGAGCAGAGGTTATTTCAACGTCCTTGAACTATTTTGTCCGGTCTTCAATTATAAAATACATACGTAAACTAAAACAATTATATATAAGAGTATGTAAACATAAAAAGACCACAAAATATTAAATAAAGATTCTATATAAAGGAAAACCACAACTGTGAATCACAAATGATATGAGCACATTTAGATACGCTACTTTGGTTATTGATAAGAAGGTTACCACGGTGCAGACAATTAATTTTTTATTACGAGTACTGTAATTTGTGTTTTTAAAAAGTATATTTTATTTAAACAATAGAATATTAGCCTAATTATTTTACTCTTTGGAGATTTAAACATGACAACCCATACAAATGTGTATTAGAAGTCAGTACATAGAAGATTCAGGATACCGCACGAGCCACCTCTACTACAAACAGAAGTATCCGCTTTATACAGGGTGATTCTCAATATATGCGACAAACTTTAAGAGCTGATTCCTGAGGTTATATTCATCATAAAAGTTCATATGAGTATATGTCCAAAGCGGTTTGGTTTTAAAGTTATTGAATGTTTAATAATAAATTATGAACTAACACGATATAATATCACAGTTGGTTCTTTAAAACTATTATGTTAAGAAGGAATTGTTTATTTGTCATTTCAATATTTGTCAATAGCTGTCAGAGTATTCATTCCATTTATTGCCAATTTCTGTTTTCTAAAATTCACACGAATGCTGAGATGTGTAATATGCATTTCGTTTACGGTCTTGCCAATGGAAATCCGCGTGCTGCTAGACGTCTTTATGAAGAACGATACCCGAACCGTATCATCCCGCATCATTCAATATTTGCCCGTCTTCACCAACCTCTTAGTGAAACGGGAAATTTAAAAAAAACGGACGACTGATAACGGGCACCCATCTACAGTGAGAACTCCACAAGTTGAAGAAATGGTACTAAATGAAATTGAGGAACATCCTACTACAAGCACCAGAAAAATTGCGTTTGCTTTAAACATTAGTCAGGCCACAGTTTGGAGAATATTGAAAGATCAACTGTTGAATCCATATCACATTCAACGGGTGCAGGTACTTTTGTCGGCAGATTTTCCGCAAAGAGTGGCTTTTTGTCAATGGATGCAACACAAAATCGCACAAAATCCTGACTATTTGGCTCAAATATTTTTTACCGACGAAGCTACTTTGTCTAGAAACGCGATTATTAATTTTCATAATAATCACATATGGGCCGAAGAAAATCTGCACGAACTAGTGAATGCCCGTCATCAACATCAATTCTCTGTCAATGTGTGGGCCAGAATTGGGCGAGGTATACCGCAATTTTCTTGAAGAAGAGCTACCCCTACTGCTGGAAGAAGTTCCGTTGCAATTAACATTACAAATGTATTTTATGCATGACGGTGGTCCAGCGCATTTTAGTTTAGTTGCTCGCGAGTTTTTGGACAATATGTATCCAGATCGGTGGATAGGACGGGGAGATCCACAACCGTGGCCTCCTCGGTCTCCAAACTTAAATTCTTTGGACTTTTTTCTCTGTGGTCACCTTAAATCATTAGTTTATACGACTCCCATTGAAAATGTCGATGAACTGAGAAATCGTATTATCGCAGCTTTTCAAACAATTCGAAATACCCCTGGTATTTTAGAGCGGACTCGCCAGTCAATACGACGTAGGATAGAAGCTTGTATTGCAGTTGGGGGCTGTCATTTTCAACAGTTAGTATAAATTAATTTTGTTTTACTAATAATTTTGTTAATTTATTATAAAAACATTAATTATGTTAACTTACTATTAAACATTGTACAACTTTAGAACTAAGCGATTTTGGAGATATGTTCTTATGAACTTTTATGATCAAAATAACCCCAGGAATCAGCGCTTAAAGTTTGTCGCATATATTGAGAATCACCCTGTATATGTAAAAAATGTATTGGTAAAATTTACTGTTACACTTGAGAGGAAAAAATAGCGTAGATCAAAAATAAGATTATTCCTAAGGAATTCAAAACCGATTTTATTGATATTTAGAGTTTGTATCTTTTAAGGTTGTGTGTATGCAGGGAATTTCAATTGAAGCGAGCCATCTCAAATAATAATGACGGGCCAGTCGATTTAAAATTATCCCTGAGGGCACAACAACCCCCACCCTTAAAATTTTAATAGGAAGGATGGGTCTTGTGACCACTCATTCAAAAGATCTTTTAGTTCTCTTTACGGCAACATGTATAAAGGATCATTTTTTTAATCGGTAAGCAAAGAGTGCATGATTTGCAACCTGTGTAATAAAAAGCGATTAGAATGAAATGGTTTGGATTTTACTTTATTAAATGTTGAGAATGATGACCGTTAACCTCCATACAATAATACAATCTTGCTTCAAGTGCTCTGCTGACATTTCGCAACGCAACACTTCTGGAGTTATTTGTTGGCACACTTCAACAATTTTTTTGGCGCAACCCTTGTAAGGAAGCTGAACGTGTAGCATACACCTCAGACTTAAGCTGCCCCCAGAAAGAAAATCAAGTGGTGTAAGATCAGGCGATTTGGCAGGCCATTCTATAGGCTCCCTTCGACCAATCCAGCAATCGCGAAGGTGATGATCCAGAAATTGTCGTACTCGGGTAGCGTACTAAGGCGGCTCTCCATCTATCTACCATCTATCTACTATCTCCTCCAACAAATACGGATCTTGCTCCATTTTTCTGTGATCAAGGGATTGATTTTATTATCCAGCATGTTCAATTACATTTGACCGTGTTTAAAGCCTTGCCAGTGAATAGGGGTTCTATGAGATGATCGCCAATGAGACCGATCCATACATTAAGTTTATGTGACTGTTGTGTTTGCAGTTGCCACGTCAAATAGGGGTTGGTCTCACTCTAATATCTGCAGTCACTTACTTCATCATTCAATGAACAAGATGATTCGTCCGCTGAACAGATATTATACAGTAAGTTTCGATTACTAAGGACTCTGCAAGAAGGGAGATCTGGACCTGGTTAGATAAAGAAAGTACAAAGAAATGGAGGTCGACTGAAAGCCAACTCCATACTAAAGCGATAATAGGGGATGGGGATGCTAGATTCTCTGATAAACTACTCAACTTTGCAACCTATGTAATAAAACGCGATTATAATGAAACGGCTTCAAATGCTCTCCCTCTCTGCTCTGCTGACATTTTGCGTTTTTTTTTTTTTTGGGAACCAAGGTAACTCCTACTTGTTTTTGTCACATTCATTTATCATTTATAATTTCTTTTTTCTCCACTTTGCTTCTGTTTTCAGCTTTAAACACTTATTTTGTACGTATTGTTGTATTAGTTTCCGTTTGTATTGAATGTTTAGCAAAATGTTCTATGGTGGAGTTTACTTTTAGAGAATTCGCAATAAACTAATAATTGTCTATTCTATATAACTGGTAACAATTAGTAGGGGAAGGTGGGGCAAGATGGGAACATTCACCTTTAGAACACTGCATCAGGATTGCAAATTGATGTACAAGGTTCTAAGTACGCTTGTTGTGATCTTTAAACATTTATCTGCTGATGGATGAATTTACAATTTTTCGATGGGTACTCTTGATGTTATGAGAAAATGTTGAAAAGAAGTATGGGGGCAAGATGGGGTTCCAGGTGAGTTAAGAATGGGTCGTACCATAAATCTAAGTAATAGGAAAAAAAATAGATTCTTAAAATATCCTTAAAAAACATGCAGGAACAAAGCTTAAACTCTTTAAAGCGGAACTACTTAAAATAAAAAAAATTCAATAACGATAAGAATATTAAACTTAATCTTCACAACTGAGACAATAGAAGACGAACTCATCCACCTTATTCGCACAGCCTCCGTGTACCCAACCTCGCCATCCATGGCATTGTATCAATACTTCCCCTTACAATACTAACATTGAGCGTCATCTTCCTCAACAGAAGAACTTGATTACTTCCTTGACGTTTTCTAAAAATGTATCTCTTTCCTTTCCTTACAAAATTCGGCTTCTTGATCTCTTCTGTTTTCTTCTTTGTCATTTTTTTTTCCTTTAACTCTCCCTCAGCACTTCTAGTTGCCTTAGGGATTCTCCAGATTTCTATTTTCTTGTAGCAGATTTTTATACGTAGTGCTTGTAAGGATTGTTGTCTTTCCCTTGTTACGCTTTGATTGAACCTGTACTTTATTCCTAACATGAGAAATAGGCATTATGTCTTCGAGAAAGCATAATGGCATATCCAGGCATAACGGACCAGACTGAAGAGTGAGATAGTGATGTCCCCATGTTGCCCCATACCAATAGCCCCATCTTGCCTCTTTGGGACATTTTCTGGTTATGTTATAATAACATATTAAATATTTAAAATAAACAAATAACGCACTATAGAAAATACATGCAATACATGTCAATTAATAAGCACAAAAAAGAGTAGTTGTAAATAATTTACTTATGCTAGTAAACTAGTAAAGTTTCCTACATTACAACATACATAAAACAGCACTTGTCAATATTAGGACTGCTATTATTTGACAGATGCTTACTGCCGTTTTGTAGATAAGACGATGTCCCCATCATGCCTCGTGGCCCCATCTTGCCCCACCCTCCCCTATTTCTTGATTCAAATTTCTAAAGATTTTCTACACAGATTGACTGGACTGACAATGGATCCAAAGGATTTACTTTTTTGTTTCGATGCCGAATCCTTGGATTCCTATACCCGATACCATCCAGTTAATGCATGAAGTCTTAGCTTCCAATCTCTAACTCAAAGACTTAGCAGAACTCCTCCTATTTCCAGATGCCACTGCAAACAAGTTTCGGGTACTGCAATGGGTTACACACTTTCTCTTGTTGCGGATATTTTTATGGAAGAATTTCAGCAACATATCCTATTACCTATTACCCGAAGCCGAAATACCGATTTGGATACCTTGCCACTTTTATAATCTAGCCACATAGAAGTGATTCTTTAGACTTTAGATTTTTTACTCGCATTCCTTAATACTTAACATAGTTCCATAAAATTCACCATGGATCGAGTGAGAGGGTTCATTTTCTGTTCCCAAATGTTCTAATAAAGCCTTGTTCTGATTTGTTGCGGCATTCTATTTATTTATACATTCTGATCGTAAACCTATACATTCCGATCGTTTTTTAAATGCATTCTCATATCACCGTCTGGTTTAGAGTCAAAAATTCCTTAGTATAAACAGTTTTTTCCATACCCTAACCTAATTCTTTATCGTAACAGCTATCTCATATCACTGAAACACTAACCATATGAAACGTTATTAACTAATCGACATCTAATTTAAAAAAAATAAAACAAAAAATATAATTAAATAACAGGTTCCCTATAAAAGATTAAAAAAAAAGATATATGAGAATGCATATATCTCATGTGTTTTTTGTTTGT
The DNA here is from genome assembly GCA_004143645.1 of Protaetia brevitarsis. Classification (NCBI taxonomy): domain Eukaryota; kingdom Metazoa; phylum Arthropoda; class Insecta; order Coleoptera; family Scarabaeidae; genus Protaetia; species Protaetia brevitarsis. The sequence continues at coordinate 12,158 of RXPK01002884.1, read as the reverse complement.
TATTACTGTTTGGCCAATTATGTCGTTAATAATTAATTAATGTGTTTGTATGGTCAATTAATCATAGAATTAGTGCGCGAATTTTTATCGTTTAATTTAGCGCGTAAGATAATTATTGGCCTGAGAAAAAGGCAGGCATACTTAATTATGCGCTGACGAGACTTCTACAGCACGTTCCACATTGAGAAGAAAATATTAACCTTATGAAAATGGTATATTTACAGAATTAGAACCAAAATCACAGAATTAGAACCAAATCCATCACACTTGATGTAAAAATATTATTGTATTAACAACACTTTTAATCAAATTGAACAAAATATAAATATAAATGGATAAAAAAATGTGAGAACTTCTTACATACAGTAGTATATTTTAGAACACCTTTTTAATTACTTTAATAAAACTCGTTTTATATTGTCTGTAATGTTTGTTGTATTAAACAAAACTGTAACTAATCTCACAAGGAAAACGTGCAGTGTAGGCCACCATATTGTTCTGTTTATTTAACAAAGTCAATGGGTTTATGTAAATAGTTTTCTTCAGTTAGGGTTATAAATGTATCCCGTCTTATAGATATTTACACTTTATATTATGAATATAAGGTGATAAATGTAAGTACAAATGTAATATGAAGCCTGAACATTCCCCTTGCAGAGCGAATTAGAAAATGCTCATATACCTTGCTCTAACAATATAATTTTATTATTAATCGAAAAGCAATTCTGTTTTGGTTCAACATATTGTTTTTGTCTAATACAACAAAAAAAAAAACATTTGTTCATTTTAACTTAAAATTTTGCCTGACAATTTCTGATTTTTATTTTAATGAGTTTAAAATAAAAAAATCATATATCGGAGTCACCCCACCAGGTAAAAACTCAGAAGTGCCTCTCTCTATACATATTTTCTTATTTCATTCATGTAGGAACTTATATTTTTGCTGATGGTAAGGTAAATGTGCCAATTTCTAACCCTGTCATTACTGAAACCTTGTATTTTTCCTGTTTCGAGAAACAGAAAGAAAGCAAAATTGTGGATGTATGAACTCGTCTAGATCAGAGTCCCGCTAAACCATTGCGTCAATTAGCTCAACAAACAGGTAAAAAATCATAATTAACCCTCCATAGACACACGTGGATCTGTGGTGTCCGGTCGTTTTGAATGAATTCGTGCATTTCTCGTGTTTCGTATCACTTTCCATTGAGATAACAATAAAAAAAATAATTTTTATCCATAACGCACAGTTGGGAACCACCCCTATCCACCGATCTGGATACGTATTGTCCAAAAACTCGTGAGCAACTAAACTAAAATGCGCTGGAGCATGCATAAAATACATTTGTAATTTTAATTGCAACGGAACTTCTTCCAGCAGTAGGGGTAGCTCCTCTTCAAGAAAATTGCGTATATACCTCGCCATTTAACCGCATCGGTAAAAAATGTGGACCTATCAAGTGATCTCCAACAATTCCGGCCCACACATTGACAGAGAATTGATGTTGATGACGGGCATTCACTAGTTCGAGCGGATTTTCTTCGGTCCATATGTGATTATTATGAAAATTAATAATCGCGTTTCTAGAGAAAGTAACCTCGTCGGTGAAGAATATTTGAGCCAAATAGTCAGGATTTTGTGCGATTTTGTGTTGCATCCATTGACAAAAGCCACTCTTTGCGGAAAATCTGCCGGCAAAGTGCCTGCACCCGTTGAATGTGATATGAATACAACAGTTGATCTTTCAATATTCTCCAAACTGTGGCCTGACTAATGTTTAAAGCAAACGCAATTTTTCTGGTGCTTGTAGTGGGATGTTCCTCAATTTCCTTTAGTACCATTTCTTCAACTTGTGGAGTTCTCACTGTAGATGGGTGCCCGTTATCTCTCGTCCGTTTTTTTAAATTTCCCGTTTCACTAAGACGTTGATGAAGACGGCAAATATTGAATGATGCGGGATACGGTTCGGGTATCGTTCTTCATAAAGACGCGAATTTCCATTGGCAAGACCGTAAACGAAATGCATATCACACATCTCAGCATTCGTGTAATTTATTTTAGAAAAGAGAAACTGGCAATAAACTGAATGAATACTCTGAGAACTATTGACAAATATTGAAATGACAAATAAACAATTCCCTCTCAACACAATAGTTTTTGAAGAACCAACTGTGATATTATAAAGTGTTATATTCATAGTCATAATTATTATTAAACATTCAATAACTTAAAAACCAAACCGCTTTTTGACATATACTCATATAAACTTTTATGATCAAAATAACCTCAGGAATCAGCTCTTAAAGTTTGTCGCATATATTGAGAATCACCCTGTATACTTCTGTATAGTTCATTGGCTATAAGTAAATCAGCATTAACTGAAAAGATTCCAATTATCTCTGATTTTTTTTAACTTCGCGCGAAAAATATTCACTTTTGTTCATTATTGTTTGTATGTTTGAGACTTATGCACGTGGGAACAGGAATAAAACTAAAATACTTCCGCGTAAAAAAGCATTCAGCTTGACTACAGGTGCTTGCATTTTCCGTTAAAAGGCAAAAGTTTTAAATCAATGCGTCAAGCGTCCGCCTTTCTTTATTTAAAATACTGTTTATAATTCAATCATATGATAACGTACTTAAAAGAAACTAAAATAGGTTGTCAAATATGTACATAACAATAACAACATATTATGTAATGTGTATTGTCTTACTTAAACAGAAGTTATACAGACATCATAAAATATATATTAATCAAAACTAAGGTGCACTCCATTTAATTACGGTTACTTTTCGTCGAAAAGCATGTACTTAAGAAGAAAATAGTCTTCCGGCAAAAGAGCACGCTACTTTCAATTAAAATAAACACTTTTCTCAGAAAAAATATCCTTTTCGTTGAACATGATAAAAACCAAAAGATATAAAACTTTTCATTTAATGCAATCTCTTTTCTCAGTGTACCATAAAGAAAATAGAGGAATCTAATATACCTAATTTGAAGTTTTCTATTCTTTCCCTCTTTCCCTATAACATAGATCTTTACCAAATGTTTCCTATCAGTCGCGTAACAAAAGTTTTCAACCTCCGGGGACATCTGTAGATTTGGCGCACCCTTCTGTTTGCCAAAATGTAAATAAGAATGGAAAACATTTCATTCTAAAATTTCTAACATCAATTTGGAGTTCTCTGGATGCTGCGCCCGAAAAAGAATAGCCTCTCCCGACTGCACACAGAAACACGTTTTGTATTGTCAACTACATCTATGTTATTAAAAAAAAATACTAAAGGTAAGATAGTATTTGCTTTATTTTAGAGGATTTATCAGAACCAAATAAATGGGTTGTATGTTGAAATTCATGAATGTGGTATATAATAAATAATAAAAGTACATTCACCAAAACTTCTAAATATATTTAAAGACTACATGTTTCGGTGCACCTGAAGATGGCATTTGTGCGCCGAAACATGTACTCTTAAAGATATTTAGAAGTTTTGGTGAATGTACGGACGTTTTTCTCGTTCTTTTATTATTTAAATAAATAGGTGTACTTACGTATATTAAATAAAATAAAAATTTATTTATGACAAATGTTGCCTCTCTTAAAATAAATACATAACTGACTTTCCCATGGTTTAAGACATAGCATTTCTTCAACCTAGCCTTGCTTCTAGTAATTACTTCTCTATGTATAGCCTCTCTTCACTCATATTTGCAAAATTTAAGTGCGATATCGCTCCGCATTTATATTTTCATTAATAAATATTGAACCAATTATGCGGTATCCTTATATTGCTAGAGAGACTCCATTTTTTTCCTTTTTATTGAATGTAAAGGAGTTTATAAAAATTATGTAAAGTTTCTAATGCCCATATTCTGTAATTTTATCTGTTACTATAACCTAAACCCAAATGGAACCAGACCACTGGTATATCTAATACTTAAAACAAAAATTACGTTGAACGATTGGCAAGATTAAATTCGTTGTAGAATGTCACGTCAGGGTTGCTGTAGATATCTTTTTTGTCATTTATTTTTGCGTTTTCTTGCACTTTTCAGACTGTAAACCTAAAATTATTTATGAAAATAATAAACATCGAAGTTTAGAAATCGAAAAAGTATCACATACCTGCTTGAGTTGCTGAGTTTTAGAACTTCATTCGATTCGTTTGCTCACACCCTTAAGACTGTTTTACACCTAGCTATTCATTGCGCAATTTATTGGCCAATTTAAAATTTTACGTGTATAACACGGATTAAATACATGTTATACACGTAAAATTTTAAATTGGTCAATAAATTACGCAATAAATAGCTAGGTGTAAAACGGCCTTTATAAATGCAGTGTTTACCTTCGACTTGACGGATAATTAATTATTTTATCTCTGCGTTTAGAAAACACTTTGTATGGGTATGACAACACGTCCGAACACACGGATAATTTTCGTTAAGTTGTTGCATACATCATTGCAATGAATAAGTTCATGATGCATCTGCATCTGATGGGTACCACTGCGGCAATATGGCTTTTCAAAATAGAAGCATCTTGTACAACCGCAAAGGGATCCTAAAAACGATAAAAATTAAGTTTACTTGCATTAATATAAATTTAGTAAAAACCTACCTCGAACAATACAAATAACAATAACTCTAAAACCAACACAAGAAAAGCAAATAATAATAAATTAGGATATAAATAACAAATCACCCTCAATCATCACTCCCAACATGTGAAATGTTCCAAAATTCATGGCAGTAAATTTAAACCATCATGAATTAAAATTGCTTATGTAGTTGTTTTGATTATTTAGTTTAGATAGTTTTTAGGTAGTTTCCAGGAAGAAATAAATAAGAAACTAAATTGCTACTATAGGATCTCTACAAATTATCACTAGAATCATAAAATTTTCCTCTTTCCGATATAATCAATGTCACAAATGGTTAGGTATTTAAGATATAATAAATTTTGTTTACCTAGGCATATAAATAATGGACGATACAATAAATTTGTCACAAACTTAAGTGATTTAACATTTAATACTGTTATTTCTATATTGTATTATATACAATAGAATAGAAATTATATACCTCTGTTTCCGCAGGCTATCGTATTATTTTCAATGGTTAATATAAAACTTAAATATATATTGAAATTTGGGGATTAAAATGAGAAGTATATCGGTAAATAGTATTAAAGGAAAGATAATACTAATATACCACCTTTGTATTTCATATTTATGTATATGCGAAAACTCTTTGATATAGTTTTAAAACCATACAACTTGTCAGTGATAAGCAGGTAGAGCAATATAAAATATGCTGGGGTTTTGCTAGAAGTACACAATCTTTTGCTAGACTGTTCTTTATAATATTGTCATACACTCAAATACCCAAGAAAATGTATCAACCACCTAATATAAAATCACTAGGTGTAACCTACGAACTTGTACAATGTACGTCAGATTTTCCCATCAGTTTAGCTCAACAACCTACGGTACTTCTTGCATAAACATCGTATAAAAATCTCCACGTCACATACAAAACCCGACACAGCCACGGTACGTAAAGGTATAAGGTAATACTACAAGGACTGTGTTTTGTGTTATATAAACACTGCCATTTCTAATTCGTATTTACAATTGGCTTCGTGTATAAACGCACGCCTTATTTCAATCGAAACAATAGCACAGACATATCGGTATAGTAATCGTGGAATTCATAAACTCAATACTCGATATCGTATCAAGAAGTGGCAGCAAACACACTTTTTCTGTTTGTATTGCTTGGAAACACGACCGATTGTGTTTGACTATATCATGTATTATGTACCGGCATAAGCGAGCGTGATTATTAGGCCTAAACGCGGAGTAGAATTTCGTCTGAAGACGCGTCAATTTTTTTTTATATATCATACGCGTCAACACATAATCTGTGTGTTTCCTAGTTTCGAGAGAAGTAAAAGAGAAGTTTATGTCAGCTATTTTCGTGAGGTATACGCTAAACATTCTAATGAATACTGTTAAGAGCGTTAGAGTTGGTCGTTCGGGGATTTAAAGCCGGTATATTTATGTAAATATGTAAGTGACGTGTTGAAACATATGAGTTATGTATTAAATAAGAAATTTACATGGAGTTTTGACGGTTATAACAGCTTCCTACGGCGTAAAGATCCGATGATCCCGATATCAAGATTGATTTTGACAGTTACGCGTTGGTTATATTACAACTGTCAAAGTGCGAAGTGATTTTTCGGAATTCCGAACGAATTTTTAGGTTTAAACACGTGAGGGTGACAATTCCAAGTATTCTGTTTCGTTTTCTTGAGGTTTACACAGATGAATTTGGTTTGCGTACGTTCGGGGTGGGTATTAACCCTAGGGGGTATTGACAAGTTGTCATAAGTTCGGAAATTGTATAAAAAATGTTAAGGAAAACTGTTGAAGGATGCGATAAAAAGTTTGTTGAGTTCGTAGCCGTGACTAAAGCTATGACAACGCGCCGGCAAACAAGGTAGCCGCGTTCTCGTAAAAGTAGACGAGAGAAAAAGGCCTAAGCTAGGGGTTAGTTGCGGGCAAAGGGGGACAGGAGATACATACCTCCGGGTACGGACGTTCAGCGGCGAGTCGTATCCATTATTTTCAAGTAACAGCAACCGTCACCGGCACGCCAATGATAACGAACACTGCACGGGGGTTGTTGCGCGAGGCGAACATCAATCAAAGATTTCACTTGTTCGCCTACGATCTCGGGCACATTACAAGGCACACTTAAAAATAGGTAATAAAAACACTTCATCCACTTCTATTCTTCTATACAACGATATACTCCACGGCCCCGGGGGGAGTGAAAACTCCGTATCTCCCCGCTTCTCGCGTGCCGCCTCCTCGTCCACTGTCACATCCACGAGAGACGTTCCTGATGAATTATCGGAAAATATCCCCGATCGCGCTCGGTCCGAGAGCGAAAAAATTCACGAATCCACCGAGACGGGCGATTCTCGTCCTTACAGCGACATAACCTAAAAACGGTCGTATCGGCGTGATTTTTTCGCGAATATTCGCGGCAAATTAGCGGCGATTATCGTCGAATTAGCGACGCCACTATCTCGGCACCGCAACGCGCGGGAAAGCGGATTTTTCCCGTAGTTTTTTTCAAAAAATATAACGGGGAGCGTTAGCGCGCAATAGTTGTACACAACACGATTCCGAGCGACAGACTGTTTTCTCATGGCACGGCTCTGCTATGTGCGAGCGAGACCGAGTACATAGAGAGAGGCCTATGTACTGTTTCCCCTTATGTATTATACGTACGGTATATAGAGCCACACCGGCGGCCTTTTGCCAGAGAAAGGTTCGTTCGTTTACTGAAATACACTGTTAAAAAGCATTCAACTCGGTCCCAGTACTTCGAGTAATATGAATTGGATAGACGGAGAGTTGCCGGTCGTTTAGTTGCAGGCGCACTGTTTGAGTTACACTGTTATCAAAGAGGTAATATATTCGCTTGGGATAATTTCAAACGCTTTGGGCGAGAGGTACTTTGCGCGCCTTGCTTTGCGCGTGGCAATAAAAGTTCTTAAACATAAGAATCTACGAGATAATTACCAGTAAAAATAAATAACCAATACACCAAGTATGATGGTTGTGATATTATCATTAAACATTTATATCTAGTGGGGTTGGATTTTATTTATTTAGAATAAAGCAAATTATTTTCTCTCTATTTGTACTGACACCGTTTCTTTTTGATAAGGGAAAGAGTCGTCTTATATTTTTAGATATTAGAGGATAAATATTGATACTAATATAGCAGCCTGTAGCTAGAAAGAGGGGCTGACCAAGGCTGAAAAGAATAAGGGGCAAGTTCTTATGTACAGACTAAAAAATTTAGATGTTTTTTCTTGGTAAAAATTACTTTTTTTGATAATTTTTCGCACTGAATGGGGGTAAATGTACAGAAACTTAAGCAAAATGTCGAAATGTCAGAATTTTTTCCATAATATATAAGTATTTTACGTGAATATTAATGGAAAAGTTTCTCTTTCCTAGAAAAAAATCTCTAACATTGTAATATTGCTAAAAAAATATTAATATCTCTCAGGAGAAACTTAAAATTTCTTAAAACTTTAAAAATTACAGTTATTAATAAAGTAATTTTCAAGTAGTAAGGAAAATAGCAGGGCGCGCATGCGTTAACTTAAAACGTTCTGGCTCAGGTTAGACGTAGGCAGAACTGACATAATATTCGGTCAGATGTGGTTCTGTTCTTTTGTTATTTTGGAACAGTTAGCCCTCTTTCATACGATACGGATTTTACCCGGTCCGGTTTTATTGTTTTTTTCCGTGTAGTCTGGTAAAACACTATTTTAAATGGATAATTACACAGAAACCTTTTGAAAAATTACCTATAGTTAAAAATATTACTTTTAAAAGTAAAATACCTGTACGATTTTAGGAGCACAAATTGCCCCAAATTCATACAGGACTTGTACCAAATTGTTTTTAGTGTGTATCCTTTAGTACTCGTATCTTTAATATGGTACACTACTATATTTTATAATGATAAATTGATATTTGTTAACTGTATTGCATTATGTTTAAATTGAAATTTATTTAAAAAATCATCAAAGTAAAACAAATATGCACACATAAAAAGAATTTCCTCAGTTAAGTAAATATATTTCTTTAAAAAGTTTTACTTCTTTCAAATATATATAGTATTTGAAATAAGAAATTTATTCTTGTACAGAAACAAACATTTTACTTGGTTGTAATCGATAATATTCTCTTGTTAGAAGGCTGTTTTTAAGAAAAATATTATTTCTCCAAGAAAACAAATTTTTCGATCTAAGAAATAAAAGAGGCAACGAAAAGAGAAATCAGATTATTTGAATTAAGAAAATAAATTCTTTATTAAGATTTTAATATTGAGGTAAATCTTATAAGTACTTATGTTAAGGCGAAAATTTGTTTTTAAATATATGATTGTCGATTTTTGCGGTGGGGTGAATTTGGCTACGTGACATTCGAACGATTACCAATAATGCAGTAGTCGTGTGCATGCATCCAAGATAGAAAATCGTGAATTCGCGCGTGGTGTTAAATACGTTAAGTATATATATAATAGTAGGAAGTCGGGTAAGTTAATTCAAGGTTTAACTGCTTTATTTTTAACCTGCATAACGGTACTTAAGCTTTTTGATAATGGAAGTTTTTGAAAGATAATTATCTTTTGCTAATTTATAGAATTACTTAACGTATATTTAATTATAGATTTAAAATTTGCCCACCAATTCTTAATTCCTCTGCATTTACTACTTCCAACGGGGCTGCAAAATGTGGGAAAAAAGGATTGGAAACACCAGCTTTGGAAGCTATAAACAGCATTTTTATCCATGCGAAAGTATGTTTCTCTTTTGTAAATCAACATATCTTGTCTAATTTCCTAATTTCTCTGATTTAAGTAATCTTAAGCTTTCTTGGTCTACAACAGGCCTTTAAAAGGTAATAGTTAGAAGAGCATAGAATGTTTGCTGGCCATAAGCTGTATAAATTAATAAATAAATAATTATAATTATGTTGTTTAATTGAGGTGAAAATAAAAAATAAAAACAGCATGCCCTACATTCGAATGCTTAGTTGCACTAACAAGTAAATAATATACCAAACTATTATACCACATCTTCTTATCTACTATTTATGTGAAGTATATGTATTCATTGTAAATAATGTGATCTCTTCAGATACCCGAAGATTTTGAAATATTAATAAAGGAGCAACAAATGACTGCCGATATTCGGAAGAACAGCTGAAGATTAAAGTCTAATTAAAGGATCCAGAAAATTTAACTGCACGTAGCGGAAAATTAGAAAATATATAGTCTCTTTGTGAGGTGTGTGTTCTGTAGTGCTGTAATACGTTTTTCCTATAACGCCAAAATTATATATAAAAAATAAATTTATGTTCCGAATAGCTTTTTGGTTTTTTTTTAATATAAAGGATGTTATAGTAGTAGTAACATTATTATTATGGTAACTAAAGAAATGTAAAAGCAATCTGAAAAGAAGACTCTCACTTGAACTAAATATATTTTGAAAGAAGATTGTGGTTTTATTTACAAAACTGCTGTATTTTCTAAAATTGTTTTTTTATATATAAAAAATTTACCATGAATACCTACCAAATAGAATACTAGATAGAGATATATATCTAGTATCCAGTTTGATGTTAGTGGCATGTTTTATATACATATAAAAAATACATTTTGGAAAACAATAGATAGTATTGTTGTAAATAAAAAACTACAATCTTCTTTCAAAATAACAAATATTTAGTTCAAGTAAAGGTCTTCTTTTCCCAACCAAAGGTAATCTCTTGAATTAAAAGTGTATTTCTTCTTTAGAGTAAAATTCAAATTTCTTTGCAAGAAAATAAAGCTTCATTCAATGAAAAATATTCTTGTACTAAGATATCTACCTACCTAGGCTGAGACTGCAATGTTTCAACTAATGGATTTTATTTATTTAATTGAACGATTTTTTGGATTAAGATATTTTTTTTTTCTAAAAATTAAATAAACATTATTTTGTTCAAGAATAATATTTATTTGGGTTATATGAAACAATGATATTCTTAACTTAAGTAAAATTTCTTTAAATTGAACATTTCTTTTTATGTGTGTGCGGGTGTTTGTATATTCTTCTGGTGTAATATGGATATAATTTGTCCATAAAGCTTTCTCTTATTTACCATCAGCCGGGGGTTACTTTGTAAGTATAAATGCAAGCTTTGGTATAAAAAGTTCTAGCCCTTTCTAAAATGTTGGACTAGCTGCGACCTTGTACTTTAGTTACAATTTTCTTTCCTTTATTTGGTATAGCAAATTATACGAGGAATGACCACTTTAATGTATTAGAATAAATCGCCACAGAGGTATTGGAAAAAAAGGTATTTGTGTCTGATGGCGTTTTTGGCATCCTCCAACAGCTTTCGTCAATTACAAAAGGAGCATCAGCCCAGCAATGAGTTATTCTTGCGCCTGGGCCCGTGGAAAAAAAAGTTTTATAACTTTTGGTTTTTATCATGTTCAACAAAGTGAACATCTTTTCTCAGAAAAGTGTTTTAATTGAAGGTAGCGTGCTGTTTCGCTGGACGACTATTTTATTCTTAAGTCCATGCTTTTCGACGAAAAGTAACCGCAATTAAATGGAATGCACCTTAGTTTTGATTAATATTTTATAATGTCGGTATAACTTCTGTTTAAGTAAGACAATACACATTATATATTATATTGTTATTATTACGTACATACAACATGTTTTAATTCTTTTAAGTACGTTATCATATTATTGATAAACAGTATTTTAAATAAAGCTAGACGTTTTGGTTTATTTGCGTGGGCACGCATGTATACATTGATTTAAAACTTTTGCCTTTTAACGGAAAATGCAAGCACCTATATTCAAGCTGAATGCTTTTTATGCGAAATATTTTAGTTTTATTCATTTCCAAGGTGCACAAGTTCAGATTAGTACAACCATAATGAACAAAAGTGAATATTTTTCGCGCGGAGAAGGTTAAAGATAATTTCAGATGGAATGAAATTTTTTCAGTTAATGCTATTACTTATAATCCAGAACTTACATGCTTTATATAGTGTTTGAAATTTTGTTAAAACTGTTATACACCGAGAAAAACCGATCTTGTTGTTTTCAACCATTTTTCATGCATTGGTTACAGTTACTAATTATGCTTATATATCATTCTTAAAAATATTCCTGTATTCAATCAAACAAATAATTTGGTTAGTTAGAATTTGTTTGAAGTTAGCGCAGTATTTATTAACTAATAGTTACATGGAAGTAAAAATAAATATCGCATTTTATTTTCGTATAGTCAGCTTTCTCGCCATATAGTACAGCAGATGAGCAGATTATACTATGTGTAGTAGAGAAATTGTCGCATAGATGGGCACTTCTATTTCATTCCAGTAACAAATGATATTTCGCAAAAATAGACTGAAACTAACGATCGTAACATACTATCTGGTATATGTACCAGATCAACATCTGATAAGGGCCATTGCCATTGACCAGGACCATTTCTATTGCGCACACTAGAGTGCTGCAGGATGATCATTGCGGCCACTCCTCCCGAATACACT
>RXPK01002883.1:0-54309 GCA_004143645.1 Protaetia brevitarsis | reverse complement strand
TCACTCAGCTAATAGCGACGGCATCCACACTTTAACTTCACCAGCGGACCAGATATCATCACAATGATGGGGAATTCAATTACCCATCACGTGGTTTTAAAACTGCGATCTTGAAACATCCGATTGCTTATAGGCTCGATACTTCTTCTTTCGCTGGATTCTTTATACGGATGGGGCCTTGAGTTAACCCACCCGGTATTTTTAATATATTTACGTTCCAACTGACCTACAATGGCCGTACTCTTTGGCCACTCTTTTTCGACGACCTTTTCCCACGTCCGTAACTCTTACTTGACGCTAGCCCGCGTCTGCGCGCGTAGCCGTCTCAGGGACTATTTCATTACTTCCGCCGCATTAGTCAATCAGGAATAGTAAAACCAATCACGGGGTGGCAGCAAAACTCAAATAATCATAGTTGTGGCAAGTTGTTACTATTTAAAGAAAATGCATGAGTCTAAATAGGATCAGTAGTCATAAGTAATACGTTACTTACCACCAATTTGTCAGGTACGCTGTGTAATAGCCATTAATAAAAGCACTATTTACAGTAACAAATTGCATTCAGGAAACTGGGTTTAGTTAGGTATTAATTAACGAGAATAGCCGAAGAAAATCCGCACGAACTAGTGAATGCCCGTCATCAACATCAATTCTCTGTCAATGTGGGGGCCGGAATTGTTGGAGATCACTTGATAGGTCCACATTTTTTACCGATGCGGTTAAATAGCGAGGTATACCGCAATTTTCCTCAAGAGGAGCTACCCTTACTGCTGGAAGAAGTTCCGTTGCAATTAAGATTACAAATATATTTTATGCATGACGGTGCTCCAGCACATTTTAGTTTAGTTGCTCGCGAGTTTTTGGACAATACATATCCAGATCGGTGGATAGGATGGGGAGGTCCACAACCGTAGTCTCCTCGGTCTCCAGACTTAAATTCTTTGGACTTTTTTCTCTGGGGTCAACTTAAATCATTAGTTTTATACGACTCCATTGAAAATGTCGATGAACTGAGAAATCGTTTTATCGCAGCTTTTCAAACAATTCGAATATCCCTGGTATTTTAGAACGGACTCGCCAGTCAATATGATTGAGGATAGAAGCTTATATTGCAGTTGGGGGCGGTCATTTTCAACAGTTAGTATAAGTTAATTTTGTTTTACTAATTATTTTGTTAATTTATAATAAAAAATAATTATGTTAACTTACTATTAACATTATACAACTTTAGAACTAAGCGATTTTGGACATATGTTCTTATAAACTTTATGATCAAAATAACCCCAAAACTTGTTTGTCAAAAAGTAATAGGATTTTACCCAGATAGTACCTCGTCCGTTATCGTAAATGAACTATAAAAAGTGCAGAGAGCGATTAACAGATATTTCAACATTCGCTAATTAACGGCTAATAAACAATAAAATTCAATTTAATGCATCACGTTGAGCAACATAATGGCTGTGCTAAATTCTATACCTAGATTCACAGAACAACCACACATCGAATTAATTAGAGCCCATTCAGCACTATTGACCCGTTTATCTAGATGTATACAGTAACACTCACCTCACTACGTAAATAGCCCATACGTATAAGCTATACTGATTGAGCGAGCATCCATGGTTACCTTAACGCAATCGGCATTCTATACGGCAATGCGAGAACGAAGCCGTGTCCGCTGCGCTAATCTAACATTCGTTTACATGCGGTAGTTCGTATAACATCGCCGTATTCCTCAATTCATATGCTTGCCTAGTAGCGTGAGCAGTACTGTATACACAGTTAGTCGTGGACTATGTAGGCATTTAATGGTACAAGCCAAAACAGAGTGTTAATTGTATTATCTAAGCCATAATTAAAATTATCGGCGCTTAACCGAACGTTCTGTGGCCTAATACATATGAAACGCGGTAGGTTGAGCCAACGCACATTTTGTATGGATGGAGTTAGATTAACATTGATTTATGTATGTATAATTAGTATTATTGTATTCTTTACGCGTTTTATTTAGTCAGAATGAACAACAGGATGGCAAGTGAAAATACAGTAACACACATATCTTACATGATATATGGCCCATAACGCAAAAAAATCAGATGGTTTTTAGTTGTATATATACAGAGTGTATCAAATAAAAAAGTAAATTTTGCTTGGGTGTTAACTACACGACATATAAAGCACAAACCCACCGAAACCGGATTTCATCATTAAAGAATAAAAAAAAAAAGTAAAATTTAGAGCCAAAAATTCTTTAGTCCGGACCTGATGCAAGGAAACGTCATGTTAAAGCACCCGCTAAACGTGTATTATGTATAAATACATTGCACTCATTTAGTATTATTCTTAATGGTATGCCGTAAGTTCATTTAACGTCATTCTGAATAAATAAAGGCCCTTGTAAAAATAGCAACACTGAGGCATTTTAAATTTCTTCTTTTCATAAAATAAACATTCTTTTTTGTTAAGAGCATTCTACCTAAGTCTACAAAGTATTATTTTTAATATCCTGAGAAGACGTTCGAGTTTCACCGATATGCGACTTCAGTAGTTAAAAAAAGCGTAAATATTTTTCTAATGCTTTGTCGAATCGAGAGTTAGTTGTTAATAAACGGTACCACATGAATCTGAGTTATTTCTTTTGGATTTATTTAATCAAATAACGCAAAATGAATTGAATCGAATTACACAGAAATAAATATAGACACAGAAAATTTGCAAAACACGCTTTTTTACTATGATATCGCGCGAGAAAATGAATCTATAGATTCCCGCGCTTTTGCGATGCATCAAGCTTCGATTTTCTTTATATGAAATCATGATGGTCCTGAAAAGGATCGTTTTTTCGAGACGGGAAGAATTTAAATAAAATGTTCGAAGTGGCTTGCACTCAAGCGGCGATCCACACAAAACTAACAGCGGCAATGGCTGAATGATATGGTATGCGGGGATATACTCGGGACAGCATTTAGGTTGGTCGCAGGTGCGGCTCTAGCCCACGGCATTTATAAAAATTTATTTTTCTTGTTAACGCTTACAGATAGACCCCTGTGCATTAAGACTTTTTATTGTATATGATTACAGCTGCTACATATTATTATATTTACCTCTATTATCTGATACACCCTGTATAAATACTCGTATAATAAAAGATAAAGTACACAAAATATAAAGAATCACACAATTATTTAAATATTGCAAAGAGAACTACGCAAGTGGATAGATACTACAAAGAAATTATTGTTAGTATAAAAAAAAAAAAAACTACATAAACGATCTCTAATAAAAAAAAATTCCAAAGAACGTGTTTCACGTTAAGATAGGTTCGAATTTTTGGTAACGATAGGTAGTATTTTTTTATTCAAATTAAACATTAAGAGAAACTGACAATATTTCCTATTCGGACAATGAAGCGACACACTCAACAATTTTCTCACTTTCTATGCAGAAAAAAACTTGAATTTTGAACAATGAATAATTTACATTAAATGCATTTTTAAATACATTATTGATATAAAAATCCGTAAAATCTGTCATTTATAAAATAGAGGATCACCTCATTCCCTATTGAAAAAAAGACAGAAATTAATCCTTTTATAAGAAAATACAGTGGAAATAATTGCAGTAGCTGTAAATATAACATAAATAAACATTTAGAAATAACACAATCAAGCAATTAATATCGTCAATTTCTTCCTCGTATGTAATTCTACTATATGCGATATGTTTTATAACTCCATAAGACTTTAACATATCGATATAGGTAACAAACATACTTTCGTCAGAAATACACATCGAAACTTTTCTAATTTAAGCTAGCAGCGACCGTGAGCAGGTTTGAAATTATGAATGTTATTTTAGGGGACCAATTTCTGCACTTGAAAATGCGTTATAATACGTATAGATGTAGAAAGAAGGTCTATCGGTGGTAATTAAGAGCACTGAGGGATTAAGCCACTCTCATAAGGAAGAAAGTTTTGATATCGCCTCCCTAGGGTATGACATTAATTTTGAGACCCACTGTACCTCCATCAGATGCAAAATTATATTGCGCTCTAAAAAAAAATAACGTCTGGCCATCTATGGCTAATATTTTACAAAAAGTTCTCCAAGGAATCTCCACTATCAAACAACAACAACACCAGGTTTAAATCTGAGCTTAACATTTGACCGATTCTCCTTGTCAGTTAATAATGAGAATACAATAATGAGACAATAATAATTTGGCTTACTTTAAGACATTTTCATTAACTTCGTTAAGATTCTCTGGAATCGAGAACATCAAAGATTTCAATCTAAGTTACAGAAACAGAGGTAGAAATGTAACAAACAAACAAAAAAAAACTTTTAATTTTCTTTGAGATTTTGAAGGCATCCTAATAAGCAATGGAGCTCATTTATATTGGACGGCTTTTGTATGCAATTATTACTCGTTAGTCAGTTTATCGAAGTCGCGCTAAATCCTCCAGAACATTAAATCGACTTGACGTAAATTAAACCGTGGATACAGTAAAAATTTATTTTGGGAACGATGCCATGAACAAGTTTCGAAACAACGAAAACTTGTAATTGGTTTGCCTCGTTAAAGATACCTGTTTTTATGACATACCTATGCGTATAACCGAATAATTACTTGTTTTTATCCATATGGAAAAGTTTTTTTTTCGATTCGTAACAGATTGCGCTGTAATGGCAAAAAACATGATTGTGAACGTCCAGAAAAAATACACAAAAAAGAGAAGCAAGCAAACATGATTTTGTGTTTTTATTTTATTTTAGCATAAACTAACATTTCAAAAAGCCATGTATTCGAAACTGTGCTCCTTCATTTCGATACATTTATTTATTCGCAATTGGAGTGCTATTCAACGATACAAAACCGTATTTTATTCAGTGTTTGACAAGCTGTGAATACTTCCACATTGTCCGATCCCCATTTAGATTATTACTTATTAATCCAATACAAATTAGTTAGTGCTGATTCTTTGAACAGTAATGGAGACTATAACATTGCAAGAGAGAATTGAAATGATTTACTTCTATGGAGAAAATAATATCGATGATGCTATTATATCTTTATTCACAAGTTTTCCCGATAAGGTGCGATCGCCGCATTTCTTTTACGAGTCGTTCAAACAGTTCTCCTTAGCGAAGGACTGTACAGCCAAGAAAACGTAATCGTCGAAAACAATTGCTGGAGAAAGTAATGAAATCGCGGTATTAGCTGCAGTAGCTAATAATCCGCAATTAGTATCGAGAAATAGCTCGCGGATCAGGATTTCTCAGTCCACTATCTGCCAAATATTGAAGCGTAGGAAATATCATCCATTTAGAGTTTCATACATCAAGAACTTCATGGCGATGATTTTCAAAATCCGAGTGCGATTTTGTCAATGGGGCTTCAACGGAATACAAGATAATCCCAATTTTTTTTGCTTCGAGTATTATTTTCTGACGAGGCGACATTCATAAATCAAGGTACGGTAAATCAGCACAACATGCATTACTGGAGTATCGAAAAATCCGCATGGTTGCGCCAAGTTGAACATCAACATCCTTGGAACGCAATGTTTGGTGTGGAATAATGGCAATAAGCTTATGGTCCATATTTCATCGATGGAAACTTAAATGGTGGAAAATATCGAAACATCTTGCGGAACGAACTTCCACTGTTACTTGAAGACCTTCCCTTGGACGTACCACAAACAATGTGGTTCCAACATGACGGTTGTCCAACACATTATTCAAGAATAGCACGAGAAGTATTAGATCGAGCCTACAATCGTCGATGGATCGGAGGAGGTGCGTCCAGTATCTTGGCCTGCTTCCCTTGACTTCTTTTTGTTGGGCCACTTAAAGTCTGAAGTTTATACAGAAGTGCCAACCACGAGGGAAAACGATTGAGTGAATCACCAACGTTCGTTCAAGGATTACACCGGAAACACTTCTCAGTTGTGTGCAATCATTCCAATTGCGAATAAATAAATGTATCGAAGTGAAGGGGCACAGTTTCGAACACATGGCTTTTTAAAGTGTTAGTTTATGTTAAAATAAAAAAAAAACACAAGATCATGTTTGCTTGCTTTTCTTTTTTTGTGTATTTTTTTTCCAGATGTTTCACAATCATGCTTTTGCGATTACAGCGCAATCTGTTACGAAATCGAAAAAAAGTTTCAAGCAAAAACTACATACTTGATGACATTTTTGATTTGATGCAGTGTTTTAGAGATATACCGTTGTCTCAAGAAAAAAAAAAAACTCACCCTGTATACGGTGACATTCACGTTTAACGCTTTATTCTCTGAAGTTTGTCTGAATTTTTGCCTACGAGGTTATATTTGTCTATCATTTATGCTTATACAGCAATAACATCCCTGGGATTAATAATTATAAAGAATACAAGGATTTAACGAGATATTAGTGATCTATTTAAAGCAAGTATGGGCAACCTTTGATATTTTGTGGGCCAAACATTAGTGTGCAAATACGTTCGCGGGCGCGCTTTAAAAGTAGTGCATTTTAAAGTAGTGTTCTTATTTTTAGCGATAGATATCAGATATGAAATAATACGACAATGTTATCATAATGCAATTTATTAAAATAAGAAATGAAATGAAAAAAATAGGTTACAACATTATAATTAAATCGTGAAATTTGGCATTATTACAAACTACGAAAGTTAAATAGCGACAACGAAATCAATGAGACCCTTGAGCTTGAATTTGAGAAACTAATCCATCGATGTTTGGATGAATTCCACTGATACAAAGATGTAAAGAATTTTCCAAATTATCGTCAGTCAGCCTTACTCACTATGTTTTGATTTATTAACTTTCATCATTGAAAAGGACTGTTCGCATTTATAAGTACTGCCAAACGCACAAATCAATCTTCTTGCGAATTTTCTAAGCTCCGGAAAATGGACTTCTTCGAGGTATTTTTTATAGAAATCGCACAACTCCACGTCTTCAAATTTAGATTTTAGGAGTGAGTTTTCTTGAAGCTCGATCAACTCCATTTGCAAGTGTATTGGAACATTTTGTACATTACTTTTTGTTGGAGTAGCTAATAAATTGAAACTTCGTCTTCCATGTTTTTAAAATCGCTAAATCGGTTCGAAAATTGCTCCAACAGTAACTGGAGTTCTTCAGCATATTGAGCATAAGCAGTATTTTCATACGCATAGAGCGTGGTGAAATGGTAACTGTTACCAGACAGCAACTGTGCCTCCCACAAGCGGATTTTGTTTTGAAACGCTTTGAAACGGCTGTAAAATCATTTACTAATATTAAAAGAAAGCCTTGAGTAAGCAACATCCCAGATAACAATTTAAGGTTAATACAAGCCTTTTTAAACGTTGTTCCGACAAGGGAAAAAGGTTGTCAGCAAGCTTGTTATGGCAAGGGTGTAAGCTTACTGCAAGGTTATGACAAGCTTGCTAGTTGACACAGGACAAGGTTTTTCCCAAGTAAGGTTACAGGTTAAGCTTGTCTGTAAAAGCATGTGATAAGGTTACCATGGGAAGGTTCCCATAAGCTTGTCTGTAAAACGATATGACAGGTTGGAATGATAATGTTGAGCAAGCTTTAGAGAAAGCCTGTACAAACCTTGATAAAAGTTTGTAACAATCAAAACAAAATAGAATTGGATATTAATTCTTCTTTTTCTTGGTTTCTAGGTCATAAAAATATAGAAATGTACATTAAGGACGTTTCGTTTTAATTTCAAGAGCTTTTTCAAGATATATGTAAAAATATAAATTATAAATGGTATACATTTTTTTTATTTATAAACAAAACATTTTTTACTATGAATTTTGAATTATGATTTATCATTTATTAAACAATTTACTTATAAGTTACACCATTTACAATTTATATTTTTATATGTATACTTGAAAAGCTTTTGAAATCAAAGTGAAACGTCCTTATTAATGTACATTTCCATATTTTTGACCTAAAAACCAAGAAAATGAAGAAATTAATAACCAATTCCTATTTGTTTTGATTGTTGTAAGCTTTTATCAAGGTTTGTATAAGCTTTCTCTAAAGCTGGCTATAGTCAAGAAAAGGAGTTGGGTATATGACCTCTTCTTCATGTGACTTTGAAAATTACTAAACTATTTTAAGGAAAGATATAACCAGCAAGCTGAAACCAAAATAAATTTCGTACAAATAAACTTTATGTAACTTCCAAGTGTTTCCAAAATGTTTTTTACAAAATTATTGCTAAACAAAACTCAGAGAGGATTTTAGTAAATTAGATATAATTGCGTTCTTTTTATTATTTTCGGATGCCGTCCATCGTCTCCTAAATATTTTATTGTTTTCAAAATCACATCTGTTTGCATCAAGTAAAATTCATTAAATAAAATTAGAATTTCAGTATTTAATAATAAAAAAAAAAAACTTCTACATATTATATATACATATTTAGATTGCGTTTTTATATTTATATAGAAAACAACACTATAATCTATTTTCCGTTGCCATCGTGTTGCCGCGATTCTCTGTAATAAAAAACGACAACTATTATAAAATTAAACAATACCAGAGATGGGAAGACAAGGGAAACGGCTATCAGTTTTCCAAGAGTCGACAAGTCGTCGTGGATATTATGAAAAGTAACTGTTTCCCTCGTTACTACAAAATACAAACTATCTTATTTTTACTATACTTAGTGGTTATTAAATAAAATACTCACCAAAAATAATTTAAGCATTCAGTCTTCTGGAAAGGGTTTTTTTAAGCTTTTCCCTGTTAGAGAATGATTTGCCGCAATATTGTCCTCTAGTGGCTTTTTTAGGATGTTTGATGTCAAACTCTTAACGTTCCTTCCATGGGTTGATATCAAATATCGAATCTGTAAATTTTTTGTTGGAATTAATTCAATAAATGAACATGGTTTCGGACTTAAAAAAACAGGTAATAATTTAATAATATCAATTACTCACCAACTTTTTTTTCTCCAAGAAGAGTTTTCAACTATTTGATGGTTTACTAATGTCATAGAAGCTTCTATATTCGCTGAAAAAGAATTTCATAAGTTATGAAATTGATTCTCCTCTTAATCCTTATTAGTTACCATATAATGCCTGTTGTATTGTGGCAGTCTGTTGGGCCAAACCTTAAACCGTATCCATTTTAGTTTCTAAACACTCTGCTATGAAAGAAAAATCTTCTAAGACCTTCCACATTACGCTGGGTTTAATTTAATTTGGTGACGCTCATTACTGTAATCGGTTCCTAAAAAATATTTGATAACATTAGAATGATTTCTTTGAAATAAGAGATACAAATACATATATATAATATTCTTATTAATTATAACACTAAATTTATATGTGTATTTTGAATTTATTTAAAAATTCTATTACACTGTCATTAAAACTGAAAAAAACTTCAAACATTTAATTATTCATAATTTCTGAATTATATAAAATCAATTATACTACAAGCTATCTAGTTAGCAAATATAAACTATAACTTTTTAAACTAAGTGCATTGGCTTATGCGCTTATGGTGTAGAAAATTAGGTTAGAATTATATGCAATAGTTGGGGCAATTGGGGCAGACACAGTTCAATTCATCGGTTAGAATTATAAACTATTGATATTCTTGAAGCAACAACGCATATCTAGTAAAAGATATAAAATTAGGTATATCTTACTTTGCATGAATGATGTTTTAAACTATTATACACTGAAACAGCTCAAACGCGTACGACACAACTGGACACAACAAACAATGGCGGTCGATGACAGAATAGCGGAATGGCGGTTAAACCAAAAAAAAATCAATACTCGATAAACGATTGACGCCGAATCACTCCGGAAATACACGAAGTCACAGTACCTTGATATAATAACTTTGTCGCAACCTTGCATTAACCCCAGCATTAACCTTTTACTGTTAAGTTTGTCTGGACAAGGTAAAGTTAAGCAAGTGGCAAGCTTATCGTAAGCTTACGTGTTATCTGGGATAATCTCTGAACATAATCGAAGTAGGATAAATGCTGCTATCAAACAGCTATTTATTCTATTGTTTATTTTGACAGCCGTAACGAAGGCTTATTCTGTAAATTCATAGAATTTTTAACATGTGAATTTGTCCCATTATTGTAACATGCTGAAAATTTGATACCGTTGAAACCAAACACATGAAGTACCGCTGAAATCAGTCATACAAATGTATAGCTTCTCATTATCTCAACAAAATAATGTTTACAATAGTCGCGTTTAAAGTACGAACATGACACATCAGTGGTGGTTTGCGCTACACATAATGGCAACCGCTTCATTGTATGTTATTGATGTAGCGCAAATGTAACGGAACGTTTTTGAGACGAATTGTCAATAGCTTACAAACCGTTTGGGAGCATTTACGTACTCTGAACGCGGCCAATGTTAACGTTGACATTTCAGCTGTGTAGGCACTGTACATGGAAAGATATTCAAAGCATGTGCAGTTAAATCTACTTCATTTTTTACTATATACGTAAACCGCAACGACTGATAGATGCTTTTCGAACTTTCAAAATAAAGAATAACACGTGCCTAATACATGAATCTTAAGCTAGCCATTGGAATTCTCACTGTCCTTGTACCAGAGGATTATTTGCATATCTTTCCATCCTTCCCCCACCCCCATGCGGCAATACAAACTTATTATCTAACGCTATAATGCCTTGCACGCACCAAGGGAACACTACGTGACTAAATTGTTGAGATGCCGGAGTGAATACAGCAGAAAAAGAGGTGGAGAAGGTTCTTTAGCCCGAAATTGCGAAATATAATGATGATTGATGGTATATGCGGTCATGCATGCATGCAAGCAATACAAACAACTCCATCGGGACCTATATAGAATTTTGTACAAGTTTGTTGAAGTCGTAGATTGTGCGCTTGAGATGTATAAACGTAAATTTTATGTCGGTCAGAATTATATAAACTATTATTCTGAAAGAACATTTATATTGGACAATTTCGAAGACTTTTAATAGTTTGTTCCTCATATATGTTAACTGTCTGTATCGCTTAATACCTAGTTTAATACAAAGCCAAGAGACTGCATTGTTTTCGGAGATTCCTTGTCAGACGGCTCCCCTATAAAGAAAATACCTGGTCTAGTAAGTAAACAATATTTGAAATATTATGGGTGTGTTTAGGATATCTGCTTTAATGTCCCTTTGTATTTTTTTTTTTTTGAGGTTTTCATTCATTGCAAATAAGTGTAGGTATCTAATCATTGTTACATTCTTCATGAATGTAGAATAAGTCTAAAATGTTGTTTGTATATGTACCTTTCAATGTTGTTCTTATTTCTTTCGATTTACAATACTATGAGATTCAAAATGATTGTCGTATTAAAAAAACTGTTTTCCGGAAAAATTTATCTATACTAATTACCAATTTAATGATCAAAGTTAGCTACATACAAATTTCATACATTTAGCGACATTGGCGTTCTTGTTGTAGTATCTTTTGATTATTTATCTTATAATTTTTTTCAAACCGTTTATATTTACATCTAATATCACCAACAATAATATTTCTGAATACTGTAAGAAAATAAGGGAATTTATCTGTGGTAATTAGCTCAACAAACTGGTAAAAAATCAATATTAACATTAAGTGAAATAGTTTATTACAATTTATAATTTTATAGGCTTATCATACACTTCAGCGCAACGAGCTGGCAAAGAAGTCACATTTTCATCCCTATAAAGTTTCTACGGTACAGGAATTATTACCTTAGATCACGATAGGGCGATTGGAATATTTCATTGGTTTAATAACTAATTTAGGGACGATGACTTGCTAAACAAATCATTTTTCTCGGATGAAGCCTGGTTTTATCTAACAGGCTATATCAATTCACAAACTATTGTATCTGGTCTGCAGAAAATCCACACGAATTTCGAGAAACGCAATTGCATCCCATAAAAGTTGGAGTTTGGTTAGCTATATCCAGGCAACGAATAATAGGGTCAATTTTCTTCGAGGAAACTGTAACAGCCCAACGTTACCAACACATGTTGGAATTGTTATTACAGAGTTACAAGAAAATGAGTTTGAAGCAGGTTATTTTCAGCACGATAATGCTGCGGCACATACTGCTCGACAAATCTGCCAATATCTTCAACAGTTTTTTGCTGACAGGCTCGTTAGAGCACAAAAATGGCCATCAAGATCGCCTGATCTAACCCCATTAGATTACTTCATGTTTGGCTATCTAAAAAATAGGATCTATAAAAACCGCATGCATCCATAGAAGAACTGAGAGATGCAGTTTTGTCACTTAATAATTATACTAATTGTATGTTATAATTTAAAGTAATAAATAAATTTAGTTAAACACCAGTTAGTACTGAATTGTAAAATCATAATTTAGTAAAGTTAAATTAATTACATTTCATTTTTACAAACAACCAATCCATAGTCGTTTATATGATGCGAGTTCAAATATAGGTTACGTTTCCTTATTTATGACAGATCCGTTTACTTTCTTATGTTCCAACACTGACTTAGTTTAAACCTTCATTACAAACACGCGGCATATACCTACACCCTGTTACTATATATAGGAGCGAAATTGACAATCTTTTTGAATCTCATAGTATTTTACTTGTTAGAAGAAAATGTGTGAAGAAGTTGACAGCATTAGGACTTACTATAAAAGACTTGTTAATACTGCATAGGTTTATTACTGCGCAATTTGGTAAATTACCAACAATGGATATCACTTATTTGTTAGTACATCTCATGGCCTTTCTAATAATTAATGTACGTTCTCTATGACTAAAAGACATTACTATTAGTAAGAAACTAGTGAAGATTAGATATCTGAAACATAAATATTTAGATAGGTTTGGCAAATAATGTACAGAGTGTTTTGTAGGAAAAAACTCATTTCATTTGTTTGAAACTTGGAATTTAGGCATATTTTTAGCAATTTTTTTGCAAAAAATGCTAATACTTCAAAAACCCTAATATCAATCGATGTAGAATTTTGCGCTGCATTCAATGCTGTAGTAAAAAATACCATGTTCCATTTGAAAGAAAAAAGTTTTGTTGGCTTAAAGGTATCCACATTGGAGGCGCGTTTTTGAACATCCTGTATGTGATTCAGTGATTATTGCTATAACACCTTATAGCTACGTCCTTGTATTTACACGGACTTTAGTAGAACCACTAAATATCTGCTACCTCATGATTTGATTTGATTTTATTTGAAAAAGTGGTGCAAATGTCAAAAAATTAACGAAAATGAAAATATTTCAAAAACGGTCGTGTTTAGGGATAGGGAACCTTGATATAAACTAGTTTCAAATGACTCGCCAAATTCATTAGACCGATAAAAATTATACCATTCCATTTAAAATAAGAAAGTTGATATCAACACCGTTTATACCGAAAGTGCTATAAACTTGAAAATAATCTCCTTAAATAAATCACAGTAGGCCATGTCTACACTGCAAGTTTCAAAATTAAATTTCTACTAGAAGTTCAAACAAAATCTAATGCCCCAGTTCGGTGGGACACCCTGTATACGAAAAGGTTATATATATTTTCAATTTCTTTTTGTTAAGGGTTATACAGGTTCAGAAGGAGCACATTTTAAAATTATTTTGAAGTATGCAGAGTGATTCACCAGAAAAGTTACACACCAAAGTTGTGAAAAATGAAATGGAACACGCTGTATATTGATAGCAATTTGATCAAGCTTTCCCAAACACTTGGAAGAAATGACTGGAGTAATATGCTACTACTGTCTGCTTCTGGTGCTTTCGATGTGTACTTCCAAACTTTTATAACTGCCTTTAATATTAATTGCCCACGCCGAAAGATGTTTTCTTCTAGCAATAAGACTAAGAGATCTGCATGGTACACAGCTGAGTTAAAAGAAATGAAAAATAAACTCCAGACTTTGGATATTATACGTAAAGTAACGAATACATCAGCAGAATATAAAAGTTTGTATAATGAACTCAATAAAAGCTAGAAAGCGCAATTATAACTAGCTAAGAAACGTACTAATATTAATTACATCGTCAATTCCGATAACGAAGGCAAAGTTTCATGGCAAGTAATTAACGCCAATCTCAATTTAAAATCTAAATCAGTGAATGAACATTATTTTTCAGCTGAAACTTTTATTAATTCGTTCTTCAAATGTATTCCTGAATCTATTTTAAGTCACATTCCTTCCAATCCTATTTCTGCGGAGTCTTACTTGAATAATGTGAGAATAAACAACTGTGACACATTTCATTTAATGCCCACGAATGAAATGAAATAGAAGTTCATCAGACCATTTTATCTTTGAGTGATAGTCTAAAGTGTGAAGCATTAACCTCAACGGTTTTAAAGAAAGTTAGTTTAGTCATTGCTTATCCACTTGCCGATATTATCAACAAATGTTTTATACAGGGTGTATCAGATATAGAGGTAAATATAATATATGTAGCAGCTGTAATCATATACGATAAAAAGTCTTAATGCACGGGGGGTCTATCTGTAAGCATTAACGAGAAAAAAAATATTTTATAAATGCCGTGGGCTAGAGCCGCACCTGTGCCAGACCTAACTGCTGTCCCGAGTATATCCCCATATACCACTATCATTCAGCCATTACCGCTGTTAGTTTGTGTTTGGATCGCCGCTTGGAGTGCAACCCACTTCGACATTTTTATTTAAATTCTTCTCGTCTCGAAAAAACGATCCTTTTCAAGGACCATCATGATTGCATATAAAGAAAATCGAAGCTTAATTGCATCGGCAAAAGCGTGGGAATGTATAGATTCATTTCGCGCTACATTATAGTAAAAGACGTGTTTGCAAATTTTCTATTATCTACATTTATTTCTGTGTTATTCGATTCAATTCATTTTGCGTTATATTATTAAATAAATCCAAAAGAAATTAACTCAGATTCATGTGGTGCCATTTATTAACAACTAACTCTCGATTCGACAAAGCAAAAGAAAAATATTTACGTTTTTTGTAACTATTGAAATCGCATATCCGGTGAAAACTCGAACGTCTTATCAGGATATTAAAAATAATATTTTGTAGACTTACGTAGAATTGCTCTTACAAAAAAGGAATGTTTATTTTATAAAAAGAAGAAATTTAAAATGCCTCAGTTTTGCTATTTTTACAAGGGCCTTTATTTATTTCAGAATGACGTTAATGAACTTACGGCATACCATTAAGAATAATACTAAATGAGTGCAATGTATTTATACATAATATCACGTTTAGGCGGTGCTTAACATGACGTTTCCTTGCATCAGGCCCGGACTAAAGAATTTTGGCTCTAATTTTTCTTTTTTAATGATGATTCTTTAATGATGAATCCGGTTTCGGTGGGTTTGTGTTTATTGTCGTGTAGTTAACACCAAGAAAAATTTACTTTTTTATTTGATACACCCTGTATAAGGAGTTTTTCCATCACAACTTATATTTGCAAAAGTGATACCTCTTTTTAAGAAAGGTAGTAAAGAGGATTTGAACAATTACAGACCAATAGCCATTTTACCTGTACTTTCAAAAAATTTTTGAAGAATTATTTAAAATAAGATTAATTGACTTCTTCGAAAAACATAAGTTCTTTTGTTCTCAGCAATACGGCTATCGTAAGAATAAATCTAGTATTAAGGCATTAATAAAACTTATTGAAGACATAACGAACGCTATTGACACATCACAAAAATGTTCTGCTACTTCATTAGACCTGAGTAAAGCTTTTGAGTGTGTTGACCATGTTGTTCTTCTAAAAAAGTTAGAATATTACGGTTTAACAGGTGTACCTTTGCAATTATTCAAAACCTACTTAAAAGATCGTAAGCAGATTGTGGAAACTGAGCAAGCGTTATCTTGTCCGACAGGAATATCATTCTCATTCTTATTCTGTGCTTACGATTTATCTTACAATTAAAGCAACTACACTAAATAGAATTAGTTTCCATTCGAGATGCTTTATTGTGCTTCCCACCTGACAGTTCCCATTTATCGAATTAGCAACTAACAGGAACTTATGTATTGTAACGTTGCAAATTCGTTGTTACCGCGTTGCTTCGACGGGGTTATAGCGAATATACCGTTCCGCCTACTCCAAACACCGTGTTAAATGCCTAACGAAGATCCCAGTTCTGCCCGAGTTGCGGTTGAGTGAATGCCGTTAGGTTAATTGCAGCGCTGTTCATTATATTAGTTCGTGAACGCGCATGTTTTGTCATGTTAGTGAAGTATCGTAGCAATCACTAAATAGCGTATTTGAAATAAACGCAGCGAATCATTCGATAAAAGAGGTATTACATTCTAGGGAAAATGTGTACATCTATTATGCACCTACTTATTTATTTACATACTCGCGACTTCATAATGAGTGGCTTTATTGACAGCTCTCTGATCCGAGATGCGTCATCCTGATGCAGGGAAATGAGGTTGTATTAGGAACTTTGATTATCTGGAATAAGTGGGGATTAGCAACTTTAAAGATTATTGGCCAAAATTAATAGTTCGAGTTTCCATCTTCTTGTTAGTTTGCTAACTGTAAATAGTTAGTTGAGTTTACGTGCATAGATAATTTGACAACTCATCTAATTGCAAAACCGTTTAGGATTCTTATAATCAGTTTATATTTCTAGCCTATATTACGAATTAACAGATTATATGCTCAGTGAAACATGATTTTGTGTATTTTTTATTTTAACATTAAATAACATTTCAAAAAGCCATTCAACAACGAAAAACTTTACTTCATCATACCCATTTCAGAAAATGTGTTCGAAAATGTGCCCTTCCACTTCGATACATTTATTTATTCGCAATTGGAATGATTGCACACAACTGAAAAGTGTTTCCGGCGTAATCCTTGAACAAGCGGTTGGTTATTCGCTCAATCATGTTTTCCCTCGTGGTTGGCGCTTCTGTATAAACTTCAGACTTTAAGTGGCCCCACAAAAAGAAGTCGGGGGAAGTAAGATCTGGCGATCTTGCAGGCCAAGACACTGGACCACCTCTTCCGATCCCTCGACGATTGTAGGCTCGATCTAATACTTCTTGTGCTATTCTTGAATAATGTGCTAGACAACCGTCATGTTGGAACCACATTGTTTGTCGTACGTCCAAGGGAAGGTCTTCAAGTAACACTGGAAGTTCGCTCTGCAAGATGTTTCGATATTTTTCACCATTTAAGTTTCCATCGATGAAATATGGACCAATAAGCTAATTGTCAATTATTCCATACCAAACATTTACGTTCCATGGATGTTGATGTTCAACTTGGCGTAACCAATGGGGATTTTCGATGCTCCAGACCTCGTCAGAAAATAATACTCGAGCAAAAAAAAATGGGATTATCTTGTATCCGTTGAAGCGCCCATTGACAAAATCGCACTCGATTTTGAAAATCATCACCATGAAGTTCTTGATGCATGGAAACTGTAAAGGGGATGATATTTCCTACGCTTCAATATTTGGCAGATAGTGGACTGAGAAATTCCTGATCCGCGAGCTATTTCTAGAGTACTAATGTGTGGATTATTAGCTACTGCAGCTAATACCGCAATTTCATTATTTTCTCCAGCACTTGTTTTTTTTTTGCGATTACGTTTTCTTGGCTGTACAGTTCCTTCACTAGAGAATTGCTGAACGATTCGGTAAAAAGAAGCGCACGATCGCACCTTGTCAGGGAAACGTTGTGAATAAAGATTAACAGTATCATCGATATTCCTACCACTCTTCATAGATGTAAATCATTTCAATTGTCTCTTGTAATGTTATAGCCTCCATTACTGTTCAAATATTCAACACTAATTAATTTGTATTGGATTCATAATTAATAATCTAAATGGGGATCGGACAATGTGTAAGTATTCACAGCTTGTCAAGTACTGAATAAAGTACTGGTTTTGTATCGTTGAATAGCATTCCAGTTGCGAATAAATAAATGTATCGAAGTGAAGGGCACAGTTTCGAACATATGGCTTTTTGAAATGTTAGTTTTATGTTAAAATAAAAAAAAAAACACAAAATCATCTTTGCTTGCTTCTCTCTTTTGTATATTTTTTTCTAGACGTTCACAATCATGTTTTTTGCGATTACAGCGCAATCTGTTATGAATCGAAATAAAAAGTTTCAAACAAAAACTACATACTTGATGACGTAGAATCCGAATCTGCAATACAAAATGGGGGTTCCCATTTAAGATTTCAAAGTTGTCACCCCTCCCACTCTAGGGGGAGGGGGGGGAGGTGAGGTGGGGGATCGAGTTCGGCATCATTCAGTGAGCCCCTAACATTATAACAAATCTTATTAAGATCTTTTTTTGATATGATGCAGTGTTTTAGAGATATTCCGTTGTCTCAAGAGAAAAAAAACTCACCCTGTATATACTTGGAAGAGGTAAAACACTGTATTTTTTGAAGAAAGGTCTGCACGAATTAGTACTCTTGATTTCCGTTAGACATCGTATAACGCGGTTTTGGGCCGCAAATACATCTCACGCACTAACACAATCACCCCAGAAAACACAAGCACAGACAATACCGTAGTACAACCTTGAATAAACCAGGGCATAATAAAATTGCATTAAAAAACCATGGAGTGAGATGAATTTTAATTTCCTAATTTGGAAATATATAGAATATTGATACTGCTGTGGTCTGGCACCCCGGGGTTTGTAAATTCGGTGTTATTTCATTTTTAGAGATCAATCTTTGTCGATGCGTCGGGCAAATTCTCTCAGAAATTAATGCTTTATTTTTGGATAAGATTTTGTTAATTGAGTTGATTGTTGAAATTATTTTAATTGTTCAGTAGTGTAAATTTAAATTCATTCAGTTGTACATTTTGCATGTACCAGTATTGTGTATGTATAGTTCATTGTAATATTCAAAAGATTTTCTTTGCATTTCATGCGCTGCTTTGGCACGCAATAGTTATATGTATGCGATGTTTGAGCTCCTAAAAGGTAGTTTCTTGAAAGATTGCGGAGTGAGTACTTGTTTTCTATTTTCTTTGCTGCCATTTTTGGTAAATTCTTTTTTATTTAAAAATGTAGTTCGTTTAATTTGAAATTTTCTCATCCTTCAAGGAACTCTTTAATTAATAATTGCTGTTGTATTTTATTGTGTACACAAGTCGGATGTAAGATCAGTTATTATATATTGTTCTAGAAGATATGGTTTTTTAGTTTAAAGAGTTTATTTTTCCGTTTCTTAGTTTTCAAATTAGTTTTTTTTTTAATCACCTCGGTGTAGGTGAAAAGAAGCTTTGTGCTTGTGATTAAATTCCAGTTTTATATATATGCTCTGTTTTTCAGAACACAATGCCCGGGATTTCTAAATTTTGTTTTTTTTATAGTCCAAAACTAATTTAATATTATTCAAATTTATATTATTTTTATTTAGCTTGTCCGTTTACGATTTTTTTTTTTCTTTTTTTTTCAATAAAATCAAATTAAATAAATTAGTGGTTTCAATACACCCAGCGACCTCTCTAAGTAAGTGCAAGAAGGAAAACTGTGGAAAGTGACTTCCTACCTGCTAGGTGGCACGGGACGCTTCAAAGGGGACCAGATCGTCTGTCAGAATCGTACTCGGACGCTTATTAACGAATAGGCAGTTCTTTTTCACCAACAGGCGCACCCTCAAAGCCTTTCTCGGTTTATTAATTTTATATAGTAACTATCGAAAATCGATGTAAACACTTACTGTACAATAAAAAACAACGTTTCAAATCAAAACAAGCTTAAATCTTTATTTATTTACCCAAATGCTATGTTTCCTTATCAAATGAGACTCTAATGATCACAAGGTACGTAAAATGGAATCAGAAAATACTATATAAGACAATCTTTAATACAAAAACATGTCTTCAAACTCTCCTAGCATTTTTAAAACTAAAGAGGTTATGGAAACGTCATATAATAAATTAAATATCAAATAAATAACGGCGCCATCTATCTGTAAACGGCTAATACTAAAATTTTTATAGCAAACGATTATCTATGATTATATTTATTTGTTAAAGATAGCTATTTTATCAAAAATCAAATTCGGTGATATTTTTATACAACCCTTACATACAAAATTTACTAAAATACTAAACTAAATGGCGGTTCTTATAAATTAACCCCCAAATTATCGTATGGTGAAATAATTTACACAAAAATTTATAAGTTTCTGATTAAATTTGAAAGGGAACTGAATTAATTCCGTTCTGTTTTAGGTGACGTGATTCTAAGGAGATACTAACTTGAAAGGACACGACGCTGGCAAACTCTGGTGCTGGAGAAGGTGGTTCAGTTAGATGGGCCTCCGGTCTCGGTCAAAGGCATGGAAAAGGCTATCTGGTCGGGAAGTCTTCGTAAGATATTTATAGGATATTTTCTTGGCAAATTCAGGTATTCGATATGGATTTAATAAACAGGATTTGTATCGATACTTTTTTTTTAGGTAACTTCTTGGAACTTTGATAATTTTTTTTTAAATTGTGGCAAAAACGTTATAGGAAGATTAAGGCAACCGTCGTGTCTGGTAGCCACCAACAGAATGAGAATTCAAATCATATTCAACGGTCAACAGCCTTCGATTGTTATCACACAGGTCGGCCAACCTGAATTTTGAAAGATAAAACTAACCGACATTAAAATACCGTTATTTTCTATAGATTGAGGGGAATACGCCAAACGTTGAAATACAAACACCCCCAATATAACGAACATAAAAAGATACCAGGTCAGTTTGAATTAACATATAAAATAAAGTTTACATTCTAATAAAGCAATATTTAGCACCTAATGCTAATATTATTCATTTTAAAATAACTATCTTTAACAATTCATAATTCGCCTGTAGAGTAGCAACTGAGTACACGCTCACTTTGAATTACATATCCTTTAGTCTAGAACCTTGTTGTGAATGCCTTTAAAATAGATTCCATACCTTCAATATCATAGCAATATATATACTTGTTTGTCCACGTTTAAATTAATTTTGTTTGGTTTAAATTTTGAAACCACGTGGATTTTTTTGTGCGAATAGGATTTTCTTCTAGAACAAATTTGTCTTTTGCTTTGTTTAGAGATTTTGAATTGTCCTCTAGTAATTGTAGAGTCTAATGCAGTTTTTGTTTTCGGCCAGAATCTTAAATTCATGGTTTTATTTCTGCATCATTGTAATAAATGTTTTTTTTTCTTTTTTTTTTATGAAAATAAAATTTAATGATTGTTAACGTCAATCAAAATTTCAGTTCTTTTATTTTTGATTACTTTCACCCACATTTTACTTTTCATGATAGGTTTTATTGTGAGGGTAACCTTGCGGTTAAGTATTCTTTTGCGCCCTTTATTTTTATTCGCTGAGCTAGTAAATTTAAATTTTCATTTTTTTTTTTCATTTTTAATTTCACTTTTCATTTATGCTGGTACCATCAGTACACAGCAATACGTTTGACAAGCTCCGTACAATACTCATCCCAGCAAGGTCATTAATCGCCGCAACGTTTGGCAAAACGACGGTCTAGATTTTGCGGCCCTAATAGTACTCAGCTATTTTTGTACCAACGCCAGCTGTAACAGTATTTACTAACAATCGATTGATTTGCAACCCTGTTAGAAGTCACTGGAGCAACATCCCCCCACGCAAAACCCACGCAGAAGCGAAAAAAAAAAACACGTTTGACGTACGAAAGAAAAATATCGCTGTGGAAGATCTATAGCTAGACGTAGCGTCCCCTATTTTTCTTCTTTAGTCCCGCTGGCGCTGGATTACAAGTCGGAAATATTTCAACTTCAACAGTCGAGCTTTGTTTTAAGGGTGCACAAACGTTTATTCTATTTTCGCCGCTGCACTAAACCCCTTGTCGCGTTTCTTATGATTCACGCCAGTCAGAAAGTGTCGCGTCTTTTAACGGCTTTCGATGTGGTTTCCCTCGTTCTTTTATTAGCGAAATCTTCGCTATTAACGTAATGGTGATGGATAAAATATTCGCTGGGATTTCGAGAGCGGAAAAAAGCATCTTAACGGGCTGTATTTATTTATGAGATTTGATTGGTTTTAATGGCATCAGGAATGGTACAGCGATTGCGTAGGAGAAGTAAATAATGGATGTGTTGCTATGTGCCTGCGATTTTACTCTCAAAGCCTACGCAAATATCTGTAAATTTTATGTAGGTACCATGCGTACAGAGGCGGAGCATTACTGCTCTTAATTACTTAATAATAACACTGCTAAACAGACATTTTGTGATATTGAATTTTTTAAGTGTTTCTGATATATTTCGGCGTTCTAAAAACGAATTTTAAGTAACAAAAATCATTATGTACACTAGCGACACTTTCTAATTGTACGACCTACAGCATAAAACAGAGCCTAAATGTGTAGCATGGGTAGTAGACGACTTATGCATTCACTGCCGTCTTCGAAATATGTAAACACAGATGTGCGGTCTCGGTGTTTTTTTGTAGTAAATCTACTTTAAATGTAAGGAAGAATGCAGTAAATAAACATAGAAAAAAACATTGATCTTATAAAATAGAGAGAATTAAATACATCAAAGGCGCATACTTATGCCTGCCGACCTACCTCGGTTAGCACAATTCGATTTTTTTCATTTAGTTACCTTAAATATAATATTGTATACAAACAGATGTTTTGTTTTCTTTACAAATCCTTACAGCTTTACCAAATATGTTTGTGTTTTAATCCAATTGATTCACAATGATTGTTTTCATAACTATTTTTAATTCGCCCCGGCTCCTTTTTCGATATTAACATAATGAATAATTAATATTTATATAAACTAATCATTAATTACTAATTTAAACCTGCATTTTGTATTTATAGCTATCACTACTGTTCAATTTAGCAGTAATTCAAATTTTGTATTTCTTTTGAAAAAATATTGTGAGACTTTTGAGGTAAAATCTTTGGAACTAGGGAATTTATAATCGAAATATTAT
Source organism: Protaetia brevitarsis (assembly GCA_004143645.1). Classification (NCBI taxonomy): domain Eukaryota; kingdom Metazoa; phylum Arthropoda; class Insecta; order Coleoptera; family Scarabaeidae; genus Protaetia; species Protaetia brevitarsis. Next base: position 31,338 of record RXPK01002883.1, on the reverse strand, counting down.
TTATCTTGTTATTATAATATTAATAAAAACACATTATTACTATAAACCAATAAAAATGTTTCTGACGAGCGTAGAACTTTTGTTCTAATATCTGATATAAAAATCGTGGTTTTGAATGCATCCTCGCTATATCTCTTTCATTATTTAATGCAAGGAGGAAGCCGGAGCGAATTAAGAAATTGATATGAAATCGTCAGACATCAATTAGATTAAAATATATAAGCATAACGGAGATATGCTTTACTGATTTCAGTGTAATTGGATACCTTAAATATTTTCATGCGATCCATTTTGATACGTTCATTATTATTTGCATACGTGTATAAATGAATAAAAGTAGTAAACGCAGTGATATTGGATCTATTGTATAATTAACATGCTTTGGTCTAGTTCCTAGTCGTAGTTCGACTGTAAAATGAAAATACCTTTTAAAATCTTTTAATAAGACTACGGTTATTGAAATACTTCAAACATCAAATAAATTTTATTCTACGCAAAGATAACAAATACATAATAGATGCATTCAACTTCGCACATTAATAAAACCAGTTTAAGCTTTTTAAAATAACGACAGAGAGACCGCACATCTGTGTTTACATATTTTCGAAGCGGCCAGTTACTGCATAAATCCGTCTACTATCCACGTTAAAGATATGGGCTCTATTTTACCCTGTAGATCGTACAATTAGAAAGTGTCGCTAGTGTACCTACATATGTACAGAAAGGAACGTCGCGTCGTTTATTCGTTTCGCTGCGTTATATTTCACGAATATATTAAGATCGAGTAATAGATTTTATTAGTTTGTAATCGACGATTTGTTTAGACGTGCTCATGTGCTCCTATACAGAAACCGCCACTGTTTTAAAGCTTTTTCAAGTTTTAAAGTGCAGATAAAAATATAAATTGTAAAAGGTGACATTAAAATTATTTATAAATATTTTTTTTGTTCAATAAATGATAAAATTATTATACTTGTTGGGGTTATGGGAGTCCAGAAATCTCCGATAATGCGAATTCGTCAATAAAATCATTTATAACCCGTAAAACCAGCGCGGGCTATAAATAAAGTGTGCCTATTATTCAAATTTTCATTTTATCTCGCCAACAGCAGTCGACCGACGAGTTTAAAATCTTTTGAACTGCTTTCGAGGTCCTCTTTTTTATCTTAATGTAATATTATTAAACTCCCTTCATACCGCGAATATGATGTTCTATATACGCACAGATACTACACATTTGTATGTGTTTGCGTGCCTCAGAAACAGAATTTTATCCTGCGTGTAACATATATACATCTGACGTTCGTAACAGCTCTGTACGACTTAATATTGTGAAGAGTATGGTATAAAGGGTAATTTTCCTTGGCAATAAATGACGGGTATATTAAAGTTGGTGCCGTAAAAGTCGTGTTCGGCACTGGCAACAGCTCATGACTCCCCCGTTTCAGCAGACGTATAGAGGACAGATATTTACACGGCCCTGCGCTACGGCAGAATGGCAGGCTCATGTCAAAGTCGTTAAAAGAACGAACTTATATGCTTTGAACAATATTAGAATATTTATGCCGGGGAATCTCTTTTATTCTATCAGCGATGGGACGAAATGAAAAATTACGGAGTAGCAGAATAGATTTAAGATCGGTGCTTCTTCTCGTCTTTCTAGAATCTGCAGCTAGCGCCCTCTGTCATGTTATGCGTACACCGAGTTCTTTTTCTTTCTATTACACACACAGTTTCCCTGTATGTAACGTTAAAAAACAAATTCATGCATTGAGAATTTGTTTTTTAATTGCAATAAATACTACTTAATTGATTTGTAATATTTTACATCAATTAATTTTTTTTCTATTTATTTTATATATGTATAACCGCAAACAAAATTTTTTTGTTAATATGTTTCGCCCTGACTTGCATTTAAATGTTTTAACTATTTATCATTTTGTCTGCTGTCATTACTTGTATATTTTCAGTGCCTCCTGAAGATGTTTCAAATTAAAACGAAATATCGAGGTTATATTTAGTTTTATTTTATATATTATTCTGATTGATTATACAGGGTGTATCAGATATAGAGATAAATATAATGATATGTAGCAGCTGTAATCATATACAATGAAAAAGTCTTAATGCACAGGGGGTCTATCTGTAAGCATTAACGAGAAAAAAATATTTTATAAATGCCGAGGGCTAGAGCGCACCTGTGCCAACCTAAATGCTGTCACGAGTATACCCCACATACACTATCATTCAGCCATTACCGCTGTTAGTTTTGTGTGGATCGCCGCTTGGAGTGCAAGCCACTTCGAACATTTTATTTAAATTCTTCCCGTCTCGAAAAAACGATCCTTTTCAGGACCATCATGATTTCATATAAAGAAAATCGAAGCTTGATGCATCGGCAAAAGCGCGGGAATGTATAGATTCATTTTCGGGCGATATCATAGTAAAAAGGCGTGTTTGCAAATTTCTGTATCTACATTTATTTCTGTGTAATTCGATTCAATTCATTTTGCGTTATTTGATTAAATAAATCCAAAAGAAATAACTCAGATTCATGTGGTACCGTTATTAACAACTAACTCTCGATTCGACAAAGCAAAAGAAAATATTTACGTTTTTTGTAACTACTGAAGTCGGAATACCGGTGAAACTCGAACGTCTATCAGGATATTAAAAATAATGCTTTGTAGACTTACGTAGAATGCTCTTAACAAAAAAGGAATGTTTATTTTATAAAAAGAAGAAATTTAAGATGCCTCAGTCTTGCTATTTTTACAAGGGCCTTTATTTATTCAGAATGACGTTAAATGAACTTACGGCATACCATTAAGAATAATACTAAGTGAGTGCAATGTATTTATACATAATACCACGTTTAGCGGGTGCTTAACATGACGTTTCCTTGCATCAGGCCCGGACTAAAGAATTTTTGGCTCTAAATTTTACTTTTTTTTATTCTTTAATGATGAAATCCAGTTTCGGTGAGTTTGTGCTTTATATGTCGTGTAGTTAACACCCAAGCAAAATTTACTTTTTTATTTGATACACTCTGTATATACAAGGTGGATCACTACATTCGCGTCGGCTTATATAAAAAAAAAGTGGTAACATATTTTCAACTTTTTTTTTTGTTGAGAATTATGCAGGTTCAAAAGGGCCACATTTCAAAATTACTTTGAAGTATACAGGGTGACAAAGAAAAAATACACACGAAAGTTGTGAAAAATTAAAACGAACCCCATGTCTGTCATGCATATTTAAGCTAGATATTTTAAACTATATTTATTTTTTAACTAAAGCATTACACTTGATAACAAAATGAAAGTACTGCAAAAAATTATACAGAGTGAACAAAAACATACTTTTAATTTTCGCTATCTTTAAAGGCAAGTAACTTTCTTATTTTAAAATGGATAGATTTTCGTTCAATTTCTTTCAATTTTAGTAAATTCCTTCAATTCCCATGTTTTGACAGTTGACGTTTTCTTTTTAAGGCTAGGTCTGTTCGATCTGCACATGCCGGCATTATCGATTCCCACGCACCGTTAGATCTGTTCGATTTGCCGATTGATCGCCTATTCAGATCAATTTATTCTGTGTTTACATCTTTTCGACGGTAGAGGGCGCCTCTATGTCTGTATTCTTATTTTATCTATCTGTCTTCTGATTGGTTGTGTGACGATTTCCTTCCTTCCGGCTTGCTGGATTCTGGGTTGTTGAATAGACGCGTTCTTACGAGTACATCTTCCTATTTTTGGAAATTTTTTGATATTTTCACACATCTGTGGATTTTATTGGAAGATTGCTTTAAATATTCATTGGCCGTATCTTCGCTTGTGTTTGGTGTGGAATTTTTGTGATTATCACGGCAGATGACTTCGATAATTCGAGATATAATTTGAGAACCCACGCGTCTGCAACGCCATATCTGCTTCTTTCTTCTCTTCGTTGTAAAACTTCGTTATTTAAAGGTAAACAAATCTTGTCTTATCTTGTAAATCACTAATTTTGAGGTTCCTGTGTTTTTAGAGGTCTTTATAACACTCCTTATTTTCGAATTTTGGAATTTTACCTTCGTTTTATGTGAGAATTTGAACACCCACGTGCGGCTGAGGACTTCTGCGACTCTTTCTATGTCCTACGGAGATCCCTACATTCCTTGAATTTACCCGGACCACCTGGTTTTCGGCTAATGCCGAGTCAGCCCAGAGGCTACGATCTATCTGTCCGAATAGGAGAGGGTCTCTACGCCCCAGTAACAGCTGATCGAGGGGAAAAGCTAAGTGCACGTTCTCTTTCCTTTTTTTTATTTGTAACCTTTCCGCGAATATAATAGAAAACCACCCCCGATCATTTAGTTTTTTTTTTGTTTTTAACGTATTAAAGTAAATTTTATATGTTGTGCCTAGAATCGGAGGGTGCTACCTAACGTTAATTTTGTAAAATAGTTTAACTTCAATTCGGATATTTATTTACTTTTTTTATTTACTTGTCAAACTCCATCCGATTGAATATCGGCTTGGCATATACAGGGTGTTTATTCACCTTTTCACCTAAATTGTTACAACCATGATTATTGTCTTAATTATATCAACTTTTATCATCTACAATTCTTTGAAAATCTTCTTACACCTAAAACTAAGATATAAAATTAAATTTAATACAGACCTGTATTAATTACTCATCTAAACTGCACGAGTGTGATTAAACATTAAACACTGGCTTAATATCAGCAACAAATTAATAGATTAATATATTAAAATTTTTAAATTCCAAGCAAAAGAAAACAACTTCATGTGAACCACCCCGATATCTATATCACACTGACTCTCTCGCTCGCATGTACGAAGCAGAGAGCCAGAAAACAAACAAAAAACCTGGAAACAAATCCGTCCAATACGGAAAAATATAGCAATAGTGAAATAAAAAATATAATGTTATATATATTCACGAAAATTCTGTTAAAACTTAAAGTATAAATAAATACACTGTTATCTTAAAATATCAAAACAACTTTCAAATGAAAATAACATTAAATTAAGAAATTTATTCAGATAATTGTTTTTTTTTAAATAGAAAACTACAGCAGTATGTTATTTAATAAATAAAAATAATTACGCACCCTTGGTTTTCATTATAAAACTGTCACCAACAAACAGTATTAGTTCTTATGGTAGTTACGACCTGTGAACGGTGAGTCATTCATAAACAAAACATATATAATATAGTTTATCCGTAAAACACTATATCTGAACGTTGATGTCGATCGATTTGTTAACGTGACCCGAGAACGCAACGAAAGCGAGCACAGGAGCACACTCAATTTGTGCACTGTTCATATGGAATCTGCCGTATCCCTCCCCACCTTCGCTACGTCCTTTATGCGGCTAGACATTGGATAAAATCAACGTAGTCCCGCCTACTCGGCGCACGTACTCCGTCGTCGGTCGCTTGCTCGCGATGTACAACATACATATGTATAGAAAGGAACGTCGCGTCGTTTATTCGTTTCGCTGCGTTATATTTCACGAATATATTAAGATCGAGTAATAGATTTTATTAGTTTGTAATCGACGATTTGTTTAGGGGGTTCACGTGCTCATGTGCTCCTATACAGAAACCGCCGCTGGTAGTAAGAATTTTTTTTAGAAAGAACAAAAAACTGTTTTTAACCAACCCAGTTCTATCTATAACTACCTACAAAGGAAACGTAGAAAAATCCACTTTAACAGACTTTCTCGGGAATAAAATTTACTTGGAAATACATCCCCGATTCATTCAGAATTCAGTTCGAATATCATTCCCGAGAAAAAATATCCCTCTATTTCTAGATTCTACTCCAATCGTCTTCTACACAAAGAGAATTATTGACCGGCTAAGTCCTGCCACCTCGCCTAATACGAAAAGACACAGTCGGACGTCAACGAGATATAGGAGCTCTGCATATCGTATCGAAATGCCCTAGGAACCCAATTACGTGAATGGAAGCCTGCCATTTCAACTTCACAATTAAATTAGCGGCGTTCTTTGGACGCCGCTATACTATAGCGTATGTTAGTTCTCTCGAACGTTTTACGAACTCGAAGAGGATAACTGAAATTCTGCACTTATTGGTATTCGGAGTATATAACTCGACTTTTGAGTTTGGGCGTGTGTATGGATGGGATATTATTTCCTGTACAGCGATAAAGATATCTTACTAACAGTTATATATAGTTTAATAAATTGCATTCGTGTGCAATTTCGAGCTATACATGATCAGGTTTATCTAAGCTGAAGTTTAATTAAAACTCGCTATAACTCGATTGCAAACTCGAAACAGTCTACGGTTTTCGTTATAATTAATTAAGTAACAATACCCCTTTCAATTAATTGCCTTCTGTTGCATAATAATGAATTTTGCGCGTGACCGACACCTAGATATTAGTTTTCGAAGTGCTCACAGCTACACTGAGAAAAAATTTAATAATCATCATAAATAAAAATACAATTATCGTAAGTAAAAAGCTGGATAGGGGACAAAAGCACATATTACTTAGCACTAGTAAAAAAGAGATCCTAAACACTGATACTAATTGTTTAATTCAAATACGTAGACTGCTTATGATATACTTTATTACTACCCTTTTATTACAAAGCTTCTCTCGTCTCCTTTAACCCTAACATGACATCCCAAGCATTCCTTTCATGCACTGCCGCCAACCTCCAACAATCTAAGTTACTTACGGTCTGCTTCATACCGGTAACTTATGAAGTTACTTATGATAATTAAACTGAAGTAGTAAACTAAAGAATACAGGGTGTATCAGATATAGAGGTAAATATAATAATATGTAGCAGCTGTAATCATATACAATCAAAAAGTCTTAATGCACAGGGGGTCTATTTGTAAGCATTAACGAGAAAAAAAACATTTTATAAATGCCGTGGGCTAGAGCCGCACCTGTGTCCAACCTAAATGCTGTCCCGAGTATATCCACACATACCACTATCATTCAGCCATTACCGCTGTTAGTTTTGTGTGGATCGCCGCTTGGAGTGCAAGCCACTTCGAACATTTTATTTAAATTCTTCCCATCTCGAAAAAAACGATCCTTTTCAGGACCATCATGATTTTCATATAAAGAAAATCAAGCTTGAACGCATCGGCAAAAGCGCGGGAATGTATAGATTCATTTTCGGGCGATATCATAGTAAAAAGGCGTGTTGCAAATTTTCTGTATCTACATTTATTTCTGTGTAAATTCGATTCAATTCATTTTGCGTTATTTGATAAATAAATCCAAAAGAAATAACTCAGCTTCATGTGGTACCGTTTATTAACAACTAACTCTCGATTCGACAAAGCAAAAGAAAAATATTTACGTTTTTTTGTAACTACTGAAGTCGCATATCCGGTGAAACTCGAACGTCTTATCAGGATATTAAAAATAATACTTTGTAGACTTACGTAGAATGCTCTTAACAAAAAAGGAATGTTTATTTTAGAAAAAGAAGAAATTTAAAATCCCTCAGTTTTGCTATTTTTACAAGGGATTAAAGAGTTTTTGGCTCTAAATTTTACTTTTTTTTTATTCTTTAATGATGAAATCCGGTTTCGGTGGGTTTGTGCTTTATATGTCGTGTAGCACCCAAGCAAAATTTACTTTTTTATTTGATACACCCTGTATATGCAGTTGCGGTAAGTAAAAGATTTACTGATGTCAAGTAGATGTATTGCTATGAGTGAACTATTCTATAATGGCTATCACATTTTCATTATTAACCTCAATCAATGCAAGCTATTTGGATTACTTGTGATAAGGAAACAGTATCATTAATGTACGTTCACTAAACACCTGATATATAAAAGGTAATGGTTTGCTATAAATATTCAATATACTTACCTTAAATTTGTTGTTCAACTATATAATTTAAATAAAAAACAGTATTATTAGTAATAGTTTTATTTTATAGTTTATAGAACAAACACAGTGACTACCTGAAATGAATGAAAGATATTGGTTTCACTTTAACAACAGTTTTTTTTAAACAATTTACAACGTAATGACCCGTAAAATATATGCCTTAATAATGAAAAAATGAACAAAGCAATAATAAAAAATAAGGTAAATGGGCTCCCCTTGAAACGTTATTTAGTTATTGAAATTATTGAAATCTAAACAGAGGACAAAGAGAAATATGGCTTTGAAATTACAACTAATAACAAACAAAGAAATAATATGCCTAGGCGGTAAACTTGCGGTTTCTGTTGGTTCTCTGTACTGGGTGTTGTCTCGGCGAGTTGATCCTCTGTCGGCGTACGTGGCGGTTATGTCCGGTGATCGCCTCGAAAACAGCTTCTTCGTCGGGGATCCCTAACTGCAGGTAGCACTTGGACTATCACTCAGCTAGCGACGGCATCCACATTTCAACTTCACCAGCGGGCGCAGATATCATCATAATGATGTGGAATTCAAATATCCCACCACGTGATTTAAAACTACAATCTTGAAACATCTGATTGCTTATAGGTTCGGTACTTCTTCTTTCGCTGGGATCCTTTATACGGATGGGGCCTTGAGTTAACCCACCCAGTATTTTCAATATATTTGCGTTTATGTTTTAATAAAAAAAAAAAACACAAAATCATATTTGCTTGCTTCTCTTTTTTGTGTATTTGTTCTAGACGTTCACAATCATGTTTTTTTTTATGCGATTACAGCGCAATCTCTTACGAATTGAAAAAGAAGTTTGAAACAAAAATTACATACTTGATGGCGTAGAATCCGAATCTGCAATACAAAATGGGGGTTTCCATTTAATATTTCATAGTTGTCCTCCCTCCCACTCTGGGAGGGTGAGATGGGGGATCGAGTTCGGCACCATTAAGTGAGCCCCCTACATTATAACAAACCTTATTAAGATCTTTTTTTGATTTGATGCAGTGTTTTAGAGATATTCCGTTGTCTCAAGATAAGAAACTCACCCTGTACATCTAAATATACAGGTAAACACAAGAAACTGCGATAATGAACCGTAACATGATTGGCTTACAGCGGCTTTTGGTTGTAGTCTGATAGATGTGAACGTTTGTGGACGGTCATTCACGTTTTTGAAGAAGACGTATTGCATATTTTTGCTCCAAACTTTTAGATATTTCGAAAACTCGATATATTAATACAGTGTGCAATGATAATGTTAGATATTATAAAGACAGCACTATTTCAGAGCTTAGAAATCATCTAGACGCAAATAAATACGTAGCTGGCATATTTTTTTGATTTAACGCGCGCTTTTGACTGTGTTGACTTGAATATATTGGCTAAAAAAACTGTATTCCATGGGCTTTAGGGGCGTGCCGCTGGATTGGTTGGCATCTTTTTCGAACGGTAGGTCTATTACTGTCAAAGTAGGCAACGTGTATTCGCGGGAGTATGCGTGTGACATGGGAGTAGCTCAAGGGTCGGTGTTGGGTCCGCTATTATTTTTATTATTAATAAACGATCTACCGCAATACTTTAATTATGGTCACACGATTATGTTTGCTGATGATGTAACGGTAATAGTAACGGGTGAAAATTCTGCGGACCTTTTATTTATGATAACACGTACATTGCAAGATATGGCAGAGTGGTGCAAAACAAACCGATTAATTTTAAATGAAAATAAAACTAAAATATTAAATTTCCATAGACGCAAAACCGCAGATATTACTACAAATATTCCTTGTACGGATGGTGCATCAATATTAGTTATCACCATAGACGATAAGCTGGAATGGAAAAAACAAATAGCAAACGTGTGCACACAACTGAATAAAGCCTATTATATTATTAATCAGTTGAAATATATATTGGGAAGAAAAGACCTAGTAGATATTTACTACGCGTTGGCATACTCTGCTCTTTCGTACAATGTTATTATATGGGGCGTAGCAGCTGGTTGGGAGAAAGTATTCATCACACAAAAACGGCTCATAAGACTGATTTTTAACATTACTAACCGCGACAATTGCAAGGATGTTTTTAAAGAAAAGAAAATTTTAACTTTTCCCGGCATTTTAGTCTATAAATCGGCAGTCTATGTGAAACAAAACCTTGAAATATTTAATAAATACAAAAAACATCACCCTTATACCACCCGCCATATAGAGCAACTGACGATACCTAGGCATTACCTATCAGCTACAAAAAGATCGCCTATAATTCAATGCCTAAGAGTATATAATAGCTTGCCAGATACAATAACTAGCACAGACTGCATTAAACAATTTAAAAAACAGGTTAGAGCGCTGCTAATATAAAAATCTTATTACTCCATTAATGAGTATTTTTGTTCTTGACTATACACATTTATTGTCGTTTTTGTTTGTTCTATTTGTTTTTCTGTAAATTATTTATTTCTAAAATTTTGTTTGTTGTATTTTGACACATTGTATCCAGTGTTACTGGCTTAAACAATAAGAAAATAAACTAAACTAAACTAAACTAAACTAAACTAAACTGCGAATCAGAAAACAATGATGCGGAATTCATTTTTATCAACCTAAAATAATATTTGAAATACTTTTCATTCTCCTTTAATATTCCTATATTTAACTATTGAATAATTTAATTTCATACGAAGTTTTTTGAAAGTTTTATCTTTTTATCAATAGATAATGACAGTGAAATACAAATACATTGAGTTTAGAAACATTTCTTTTTATTCTAGATATTTAAATTAAAAGTAAAGTTATTTAAGTAATCACTACAATTAAATTTTATTTCAATTTATGACTTATCCTATCTCGCCAAACTATAATAAAAAGATTGTAATACATCAGACCTTTTATTCGTTTTCTTTTACTCTTATTTATATAGGTAATTTAACTTAATATTTGATAATCCAGAATAGCCGTAAATACATATATTTTAACCTTTTCGATAGTCCGGTGTTTATATACAGGGTATTCCACGTAGCTGGTTCATTAAAAGTTTATGATGTTCTATTATTTACTTATATTTGAGATTTTGGCACCATCATCTGTTCGATTGGAACTATAAATGTGAAATACTTTAACCAAAATATCACTTCCGGTTGACCGGAAATGGATGTCAACTTTCTTATTTTAAATAGAATGATCTAATTTTTTATTCATTCTATTGGATTCTACAACTATAAATGTGTCAGTTTTCATTAGCTATTCCTATAGCTACATGTTGCCGTTTTTGAGTCATTTAAGTTTTTCTTTTTTTTTTAGTCATAATAATTGCATCATTGAGAAATTAATATCTCGGTTAATACTGCAAGTAGAGACTCCAAATTTGCTATGTTATGAATGTAGATATTACTCTAAGAAGCGGTAAGCACACTTTACATTCTAACATACAGGCTGTTCAAAATTGAGGAACAAAGTGGCATATTTTCAAATACAGAAAACTATTTTTTTTAAATAGAACACCCTGTATTTTAATTCGGAATTAAGAAGTACATATCATCCCCTATCACTTTATATGAGCATTCCCTATACCTATCTTTAATAGATTTTGAGGTATCAGCGACTTTTTGTTAAACAGACTAAGTATTCTTTTTTTTTTAAATAGAACACCCTGTATTTTAATTCGGAATTAAGAAGTAAATATCATCCTCTATCACTTTATATCAGCATTCCCTATACCTATCTTTAATAGATTTCCTGATATGAACGACTTTTTGTTAAACAAACTAAGTAGCCCTATCTTTGCGTGTTTGTAGCTGGCTCTGAATGGGATTAATGTCAAATTCATTGACTAACCAAAAGTGTTTATGTATATCATTGTAATTACACTTTCGTACAACGCAATATTAATAGAATGACTATTCGAACAGACATTCTTGTATGGTTATTCAAAAATAATACATGAATTTGACGTGAATCCATTTCAGAGCCAGCTACAAACATTTAAAGATAGGGCTACTTAGTCTGTTTAACAAATAGTCGCTCATATCTCAAAATCTATTAAAGATAGGTATAGGGAATGCTCATATAAAGTGATAGGGGATGATATTTACTTCCTAATTCCGAATTAAAATATAGGGTGTTCTATTTAAAAAGAATGAGTTTTCTGCATTTGAAAATATGTCACTTTGTTCCTCAGTTTTGAACACCCTGTATGTTAGAATATAAAGTATGCGTACCGTTTCTTAGAGTTATATCTACATTCATAACATAGCAAATTTGGAGTCTCTACTTGCAGTATTAACCGAGATATTAATTTCTCAATGATGCAATGATTATGACTAAAAAAAAGAAAAACTTAAATAATTCAAAAACGGCAACATGTAGCTATAGGAATAGCTAATGAAAACTGACGTATTTATAGTTGTAGAATCCAAAAATGAATAAAAAATTATATCATTCTATTTAAAATAAGAAAGTTGACATCCATTTTATTTTGCATTTATAGTTCCAATCGAACAGATATTGGTGTCAAAATCTCAAATATAAGTAAATAATAGAACATCATAAACTTTTAATGAACCAGTTACGTGGAATACCCTGTACATCTCTTTACTATCTTATCTCAACAGCGCAAACAAACATAACAGCCTGGCGCTGTCTATTGTCGGCAGCTGAACAGAAATATCTAAATTCTTTATTGAATAAAGCCGGATGTTACAATATATCTCGTAGAAATCGTGTTCACGTCATATTTTTCATTACTACCAACCTACGCGAAAACTTTTTTCCCTCGCTGCACCGTATGTTTGGCTGTATATCTACAGATTCTCAGAACTACGAAACAACAGTTGCCCTTCAGCCGTACCTACTCCCACCTACGCATACATTATGCATTTCCACCTATAGCAAGTTCAAAGATAAACTTTGCCAGCACTATCTAACATAAATTTCAGGTTGTTTTTAACTCCTACCCGCCCTAAAATCCCAGCTGTAAATCCCCATAATACTAAGAGCCGTCCGGAAAACCCTAATTAGTTTTAATTGCCGGTTTTAAGGTACTAAGGGTTTTAATACAATTTAATCTATAGAATTGGCGAGGAAATATCACAAGTATAATGTCAAATCATGTTGGACGATTTTTAAATTGACGTTTGTCAGTATTTAAAAACTGCTTTACTGGATGAAATATTATGAGAAGAATTCCGCTACGCCCACTAAGTGGATAATTATTTTGCTTTTCATTTCGGACGACAGGGTTGCTGTTCCCTTGAGATCCGTAATCAGGCTAACCCTTTTTACGGACATCATAAATAATTCTGTCCACCCTTGCAAAAATTGTCGGTACTTTGGAAGTCATTAAACCGTTCTCACGTAATTTAAAACTTCCGCAATGCTTTCGTATTATTTCACTATGCTTATATTGTGCTTTGGCTTAACTGGATATCTAATAAAATATTGTTTTCCCTAGCAGCAAAAATTAAATTTGTGCAGCCCTGTAGTTAGCGCAACATTCATCCAAAATAAAATACATGCTGTTGTAAGATAAACATACCCACCTTTAATACAAAGATATGAACGCACCCACCTCTAACATGACGATGTACAAACCTAGTACGTAAGATGTTCATGTCACTACTACTACTTCTTGTTGTACTATTGCTATAACGTTTGTAATAAAATTGTATTTTTATTGAAAGAATAAAGAATGTTTAAACACATGTAAAATACAATATTTACAGGTTGCGTACATTTTTGAACACTTTGAAAGTAATGACACTACAAAATAATTTCAAAACTGTCAAAAGTGACATTTCTAGTTATTGTATGCCAATGTTGCCAAAAATATTTTTTCGTAACCTGTAACATTTAATTAGCTGTTTTTCTGCTTTATAACTTAAAACTTTTAATTTTTTATTAGCAAACACATTTTAACACACTTTTCTGTTGTAAAACTTAACAATAACTAAAATCATATTATACAGGTGATTCTCAATATATGCGACAAACTTTGAGAGCTGATTCCTAAGGTTATTTTGATCATAAAAGTTCATATGAGTATATGTTCAAAACGGTTTGGTTTTAAAGTTATTGAATGTTTAATAATAAATTATGAACTATGACTAACACGATATAATATCACAGTTGGTTCTTCAAAATTATTGTGTTGAGAGGGAATTGTTTATTTGTTATTTCAATATTTGTCAATATTTGTCAGAGTATTCATTCAGTTTATTGCCAGTTTCTGTTTTTCTAAAATGAATTACACGAATGCTGAGATGTGTGATATGCATTTCGTTTACGGTCTTGCCAATGAAAATTCGCGTGCTGCTAGACGTCTTTATGAAGAACGATACCCGAACCGTATCATCCCGCATCATTCAATATTTGCTCGTCTTCACCAACGTCTTAGTGAAACGGGAAATTTTAAAAAACGGACGACTGATAACGGGTACCCATCTACAGTGAAAATTCCACAAGTTGAAGAAATGGTACTAAATGAAATTGAGAAACATCCTACTACAAGCACCGGAAAAATTGCGTTTGCTTTAAAAATTAGTCAGGCCACAGTTTGGAGAATATTGAAAGATCAACTGTTGTATCCATATCACATTCAACGGGTGCAGGCACTTTTGCCGGCAGATTTTCCGCAAAGAGTGGCTTTTTGTCAATGGATGCAACACAAAATCGCACAAAATCCTGACTATTTGGCTCAAATATTCCTCACCGACGAGGCTACTTTCTCTAGAAACGCGATTATTAATTTTTATAATAATCACATGTGGGCCGAAGAAAATCCGCACGAACTAGTGAATGTCCGTCATCAACATCAATTCTCTGTCAATGTGTGGGCCGGAATTGTTGGAGATCACTTGATAGGTCTACATTTTTTACCGATGGGGTTAAATGGCGAGGTATATCGCAATTTTCTTGAAGAGGAGGTACCACTACTGCTGGAAGAAGTTCCGTTGCAATTAAGATTACAAATGTATTTTATGCATGACGGTGCTCCAGCGCATCTTAGTTTAGTTGCTCGCGAGTTTTTAGACAGTACGTATCCAGATCGGTGGATAGGACGGGGAGGTCCAGAACCGTGGCCTCTTCGGTCTCCAGACTTAAATTCTTTGAACTTTTTTCTCTGGGGTAACCTTAAATCATTAGTTTATACGACTCCCATTGAAAATGTCGATGAACTGAGAAATCGTATTATCGCAGCTTTTCAAACAATTCGAAATACGCCTGGTATTTAGAACGGACTCGCCTGTCAATACGACGGAGGATAGAAGCTTGTATTGCAGTTGGGGGTGGTCATTTTCAACAGTTATAGTATAAGCTAACTTTTTTTTTTTTTTTTTAAAGGGGTGGTAATGCCTAAGCTATATGATTAGCTTATCAGGCCCCCTCAGAGCCAAATCTCCCTCCTAATCAACATTACGACCCCGGAAAAAAACCGATTATCGTAATTGACCAGAGCGAGATTTGAACCCCGGACTCCGCACTGATAGCCAAGCGTGCAAGCCACTCGACTACCAGCCAGGCATTTAATTACAGTAATGTTAATACGAGGTCTTGGAGTAACATTACTTTAACATGACGATTAATCTTGAAGTATAGCTTTTCCGTAACATTTCTCATATGTTAAAGAGAAATATTGATACAGTGTGGCAATTAAATGTTTCTATAAATATATCTATGCTAATGTTTCATTTAGGATCTTTTATTTACTCCAAAAGTTCTTGCTGCATTATACAAGAAACATGATGTTGAGGTTTATCGAGAGGTTATATTAATTAATATAAAACGGAATCTCAATCAGTCTTATTGAAATTGAATGTTAATATTATAATTTCATGTTACCCTCGATAGATCGGGTCCCTCTGTTTATACGAATTTATCTTCACTTACTAAAATTACAATATTAACATTAAACATTAATGGCAGAAAAATATAATGGATAAAACATTTTCATAATATAATATTATAAGTCTTTTTTTGTAGTTATTTTTGCAGATACATTAAAATGGTCAATCATATATCATATAGTTCTATGTAAAAACCTCAGTGTAGTAATATTATGAATAATATTATAAATAGCTATTTAAGTAAACGAAATACATTAATAAATACTTTAAAAAGTAAAATGCTGCTTACAGAAGACAATAAAGGCATTTATTGATTAAAAAAAAGTACATTAAATTCCATTTTAATAAACTTCAGTATTGGAAGCAGATTATGGGGCACATAAATTAACATGAATAGAATCTAAATAAAAACTCACAACACATAAGAAAAACGCCCCGAATGCATTTTATTCCTTTGAACATTTTGCTGTTTTTCCATCAAATCTTTGTTTTGCATAACGAAACCATTCCATGACAGTTATTTCGTATTCTGTATCTGTGAGTACAATATTTCTTCTAATTCTCTCTGAAATTAAAAAAAAACCACCGTCAAAAATAGAGATCAGAAAATCTGTTTATAATTATTGTAAAATTTATATTTGATCAAGAATTACTATCAATTCTAAGAATGACATTACGTGACATTGCTCATCCTTATAGCACAACAGGTAGGTTTTACTATAACATATATAGGTTATGATATACATAATACATATCTGTCTTTAAAAATCTTCCATGGATTTGAAAGGATCGACATACCTACTTTAGCATTATAAATAAAACTTACCTGATAATGTTGATTCATTATTGACGGGAATTTTTTCTCATCAAAATAATTGCGACGCACAATCCCAAGATGGTCCTATCCACGCCCTGTCCAGTCACGATTACCGTATATTGTGAAAGAGGGGGTTCACAGGTTCACGCCAACTCGTGTATGCGCGGTACGAAAAAACTTGTGATGGCTAGCGATACCAACTTTTACAAGTGCGCAGTGCGCAACCACAACCCCACTAACATGATTATTATAGGCTACAAAAAAATGTTAAAAAATTTCATCACCCTTATTTACTTTATAGAGAAAATTTGCTCTATTAGTTTTGTGTTATCAAAATTCTAAATTTGCAGAAACATATATACGTACACTAGCGACACTTTCTAATTGTACGACCTACAGCATAAAACAGAGCCTAAATGTGTAGCATGGGTAGTAGACGACTTATGCATTCACTGCCGTCTTCGAAATATGTAAACTCAGATGTGCGGTCTCGGTGTTTTTTTGTAGTAAATCTACTTTAAATGTAAGGAAGAATGCAGTAAATAAACATAGAAAAAACATTGAGCTTATAAAATAGAGAGAATTAAATACATCAAAGGCGCATACTTATGCCTGCCGAACTACCTCGGTTAGCACAATTCGATTTTTTTCATTTACTTACCTTAAATATAATATTGTATACAAACAGATGTTTTGTTTTCTTTACAAATCCCTACAGCTTTACCAAATATGTTTGTGTTTTTAATCCAATTGATTCACAATGATTGTTTTCATAACTATTTTTAATTCGCCCCGGCTCCTTTTTTCGATATTAACATAATGAATAATTAATATTTATATAAACTAATCATTAATTACTAATTTAAACCTGCATTTGTATTTATAGCTATCACTACTGTTCAATTTAGCACTAATTCAAATTTTGTATTCTTTTGAAAAAATATTGTGAGACTTTTGAGGTAAAATCTTTGAAACTAGGGAATTATAAATCGAAATATTATTTTATCTTGCTATTATAATATTAATGGAAACATACCATTACTATAACTAATAAAAAATATTTCTGACGAGTGTAGAGCTTTTCCTTCTAATATCTGATAATCTGATATAAAAATCATGGTTTTGAATGCATCCTCGCCATATCTCCTTTATTATTTAATGTTAAAGAAGGAAGCCGGAGCGAGTTAAAAAAAATGATATGAATCATCATGACATTAATTAGATTAAAAAATATAAGCATATTTGGGTAACGCTGCAGGGAAAACAAAACATGCATTTCTGTCAATAACGAAATTACTACAAATTTCTCTGCATTTAATAAATTAATTGGCGCAACACCCACTTCACGAAAAGTGGAAGTAGTAATAATCCTTATTACTATATTGTTTAATATCTTGCATAGGGGCTGTCGCAATCTAGTTAATGCATTAACTAGATTGAATGAACACTTTTTTCATGTGTTCAGTAATATTGAAAAAAGTGTTTCATTCATAACGGAGGTGTGCTTTACTGATTTCAGTATAGCTAAATACTTTAAATGTCTTCATGCGATCCATTTTGATAGTTTCATTATTATTTGCATACGTATAAAATGAATAAAAGTAATAAACCCATTGATATTGCTATTTATTGTATAATTAACATGCCTTTGGTTTAGTTCCTAGTCATAGTTCAACTGTAAAATGAAAATACCTTTTAAAACCATTTAATAACACTACAGCTATTCGAAATACTTCAAACATCAAATAAATTTATTCCTACGCAAAGATAACAAATACATAAGAGATGCATTCAACTTCGCACATTAATAAATCCAGTCTAAGCTTTTTTAAAATAACCGACAGAGAGACCGCACATCGGTGTTTACATATTTCGAAGCGGCCAGTTACTGCATAAATCCGTCTACTATCCACGTTAAAGATATGGGCTCTATTTTACCCTGTAGGTCGTACAATTAGAAAGTGTCGCTAGTGTACCTATCTTACACTTTATAAAATGTAAATTTTGTAAATATGGCAATATTACAACTAAATATTACCTCAACATTTCTGACAACAAAGTCTTTGTTTTTGCAACATTGTTTAAAAATATTTTTTCCTGATTACATTGAAATGTTACTGTAATGGCCTGTAATATTTTTATCATTATTTAATGTTGCTGCAAAATTTCAGTAACATGTTTTTGTTTAACATCGCTGTCTAGTAAATAATGTAATATTACTGAGATATCTGCAACATTACTTGCCAAGCGGGCATCATTTAAATTATTTCGTGTTTCTTGGAAACAGACAATTTATTTTATTCCTGGAAATTTACCACAATACATAGGTATTTCACCGAAAGATCGCAACAGCTGGGATAATTAAGATGTTAAATGTCCGGAATTAAACCAAAGAGGAAGCGTTACAGCTTGTATAATCGATTTTTAGTCATTAGTGCATATGTTTGTAACAGCATCAGTAATTATTTCCGAACGCGCCCATTCTAATAGTGCTACTGCCAATAATTACTTCAATATCTGCTTACTGTAGCAGACACATTTACCGCATTGGGCTCTTTCATCATTGCTACACAAACGCTGGAGTGTAATGAAACACACCCACTCCATGACGTCGCTACTATCGCATTTAGGTTAAGCAAAGGAAATACCGTTACCACGCGACAAAATCAGACATTTCCTTCGGCTTGACGATAAACATCAGGTTGATAGATGAGATTATAAACACTGAAATGAAGAAAGAAAAAAAAACACGCAGAGGATTTTCGGAAATAATTGGGCCGATCTAGATTTAAGATCTTTTCGATTTACTGCCAATTATTACGAATTACCGCCCCAACAACAAAGTTACAGCTCACAAGTTATGTTTTCCTTCGACGCTAAAGAACAGAATTTACTCCTCATAAAGGGGCTGAAGATTTCCTGTATTGAATTTCATTATTTTGATAAGCTGCTCGTTATTTTCCAGTGCTTTTATTCTCAAGATATAGCGTAACATCAGACGTTTTCCATTCCATCTTCATGGCGTGTTCTTTCATTTCCGCCATACACTTATTCCAAGAATTTTAATGCAACACACATCGTTAAAATTGCTTGATTCATTCCCAGTAAACCAAATTCAAATTTCCCTCAATTATTTTCAGTAACTTCAACATTAAAGCATGAAGTTACCTATGATTTTATATTACATTAAGGGGAGGTTTACATATATATATCGGAAAAGTCCAAAAACTTTGAGCTTTTTTTTTCAGAGAAAGGAAAAGATATACAAAATACGGCTTTTTCTTAATAAATATATTAAAACTTGAACATTAAAAAAATATTTTTTTTTAATGACAAGACCACTATAACGTTCGCTATTTGTATCTAGGTAGCAATGTGCACAGAAAACACGGTCAAACTGCGTAAACTCTAGCATACGCAAAAGTGATCCGAAATTGAAAATAAAAAGGAAAGTTAGAAATATATTAAATTTGTTGGAGGTTATACCTAAATTTAACCAAATAAGTCGAAAGCAAACAATGTGGCAGATACCTGGACTTTGATTTGATTATTTTCTATTTCTTTTTTGTGTGTATGTGGATATAAAAATGTGGAATATTGCAATTTTTAGTATATTATAGGTATAACCTCCAATAAAAACGGTTTACATTAAGAAAACAAAAGAATTAAGTTGATATATTGAACACTTGAAGAACTAGAACTTACGCAGATTTGAAAAATCATGTTTCGAGAAAAATGCGTTCAAAGTTTCTTAGCAAAAATTTTTACAAATAGTTCAACATACACTTAGTCAGCTATTCCAGCACTATACATTAATCCTTCTTCTTCTTCATACTTCTGCATTTGCAAAATTTGTTGCTTCCCTTTAGACAGCACAGCAAGTTTTGCAGCGCTGGACATGCTCTGCTCTGCTCGTTGTATGCGCTGACGATCAGAATTGATGACGAAATTTTTGGCATCAAGTCCTACTGCAATTCCCACCGCATTCATTATTTGTAATACAGAAAAGTAACCTTCATTGAATAAATTTGCGGCAATGTAGGTAGCAAGTTGAATTGTTTATGGGTCGCAGGGTAAATCTTTTGAAGCTAGTTTCTACACACATGAACTAAACGAGTCGTTTCAGTTTTGACATTTTTTTCCAATCCATCATTGCAAGAAATCACTCTAGAAAAAAAATCATAAATCCGCCTAATAGCATCTTGATTTTTTTTTTTTGCAAAAGGGTCACGTATGAATGAAGCAAGCTCAACCTTGGCTTCTGCAACGCGCCACTTACACAGGTTGTCTACACCTTTTGGACAATAAATGTGTCGTGGATCCGCGTCGGTTGAACATTTATAATGAAATGTAGCCCAAATAGCTGCCTTCATTTTTATGCAGAATCTGGATGTTGTGTAATTGCTAGTCCACAGTACACTATTGTTAAATTATCAATAACTTTGTCAGTCAGTTTACCAGCGCCCTTTCTTCAAAGTCCACTCATTCTTTTTTGTACATCTCCAACGCATTCTCTTTTTTTTCTTGAACAGTAACATCTTAGTACGGCTAAAAATCACAAATTGCTTAAAAAGTTGTCTTATCTCAGTCGCCTATCCGAAATCGTGCGAAAATTTCTTTTAAGGCATCGCATCGACTTCCATTTTTCCTGTGCTACTCTGATGATCCGTAGTGCGGTTATCTTTGCCATCATATTCTAGCCAGCTTTTATAAGAAATTTAGTGTAAGTATGTGCATCTGCAATAAATTGATACATTTTATGGTAAGTAGTTTTCTAAAGCGTGGGAAAGTGTGTTTTAAGTAAAAGAAATATTGTTAGATCAGTTTCTTCAAATGTGCGTTTTATTTCGGATCTAATTGCTTCATATTATTGTAATATAAATAGCTACTCTGTCGTTTATTTGTGATCCCGACTACAGTGGCATTTCTAATCATTAAAGACAACTATACATACACTAACAAACAATAAGTATGATATTTCGACCAGAGCAGCCCCGAGTCGAATATAGTATTACATCTAATTAGCTCCGTTTGTGTTCGGTACATCCGCTCTTTTAATAAGCCGTAGCGGCTTAAACAATGCGAATATTACGAAACCGCTTTAACCATGTATGTTATATATTTGGAGCTTTCAAAAAATGCAAAAAACCAAAAATCGATTTTTCCAGTCATATACATGTAAACCTCCCCTTAATAGTTATTTAAATCCCTTTAAGTTGAAGTTACTAAATATAATTGCGGGAAATTTGAATTTGGTTTACTAAGTTATCTCTATTTTTTTTTATTTACACAATTTATTTTATTTATAATCATGACAATTCTACAATCAATGTATATACAGGCTGTCCCACCGAACTAGGTCATGAGATTTTTTTGAACTTCTAGCAGGAATTTGATTTTGAAACTTGAAGTGTAGACATGGCCCACTGTGGTCTACTTAAAGAAAATATTTTCAACTTTATAGCACTTTCGATATACAGGGTGCTGATTTCAACTTTCTTATTTTAAATGGAATGGTACAAGTTTTATCGGTACAATGAATGTATTGAGTCATTTGCAATTAGTTTATATGACGGTTCCCTATACCTAAACTCAACCGTTTTTGAGATATTTGCAATTTTGTTGATTTTTTGACGTTTGCACTGTTTCAAGTAAAATTAAATAGTTCATGAGGTATCAGATATTTAGTGGTTCTACTAATGTCGATGTAAGTACAAAGACATAGGTAGAAAGTTTTATGGCAATAATGACCAAATCACATATAGGTTGTTCGAAAACGCATCTCCAATGTGGATACCTTTAAACCAACAAAACTTTTTTATTTCAAATGGAACATGGTATTTTTTACTACAGCATTGAATGCAGCGTCAAAATTCTACATCGATCGACATTAGGGTTATACCTATTTTTGATAGTTTTTGAGATATTAGTATTTATTGCCTAAAATATGACTAATTTCCAAGTTTCGAGTAAATAAAATATTTTTTTTTCCTAAAAACACCTGTATATTATTTTTTTTTAGAATGATGAGTTATCTTTTTTTGCATTGTTTAGTTTCCATAGCTGAGATATTTATCATTGGAAGTTTTCCAATTTGTATTAGCAGATTTTATGTAATTGTAATTATAAAATATTAATAAGCCATAATTATTATGCGACAGCAAATTACATGTTAATATTTTTGCCTGCTTATTAAATACATCGAAAATAAGTCAAATTAAAAAAAAAATTAAGAAACTATTATTCTGAAAGAACATTTATATTGGACATTTTCGAAGACTTTCAATAGTTTGTTCCTAATTTATGTTATCTGTCTGTAACGCTTAATACCTACTTTAATACAAAAAGCCAAGAGGCTGCATTGTTTTCGGAGACTCCATGTCAGACGCTTCCCTACAAAGAAAATACCTGGTCTAGTAAGTGAACAGTATTTGAAATATTATGGGTGCATTTAGGATATTTGCTTTAATTTCCCTTTGTATTTTTTTTTGAGGTTGTTATTTATTGAAAATAAGTGTAGGTATTTAATCATTGTTACATTCTTCATGAATGTAGAATAAGTCTAAAATGTTATTTGCATAAGTAACTTTCAATGTTTTTCTTATTCCTTTCGATTTACAATATTTTACTTGTTAGAAGAAAATGTGTGAAAGAGTTGACAGCATTAGGACTTACTATAAAAGATATGACTTGTTAATACTGCATAGGTTTATCACTGCACAATTTGGTAAATTACAAACAATGGATATCACTTGTTTGTTAGCATACCTCATGGTCTACTAATATCTAATAATTAATGTACGTTCTCTATGACTAAAAGGCATTACTATTAGTAAGAAACTAGTGAACGTTAGATATCTGAAACATAAATATTTAGATAGGTTAGGCAAATAATGTACAGGTGTTTTGTAGGAAAAAAACTCATTTTATTTGGTTGAAACTTGAAATTTAAGCATATTTTTAGCAATTTTTCGCAAGAAATGACAATATTTTCAAAAGTTGGAGAAATCCTCAGCGATATACATACATACATAGACGACGACAATTTTATCGGGCAATGTACATTTAATATCAAAAACAAAACGAGCATTATAATTTATATATTTCGATTGTCGGGGTTTCTCAATAAGTTTAACATCATAAACAAATGTCAGCATGGCTTCATTAAGGGTAAGAATACGGAAACTGCACTTTTCGAACTAACAAGCGGAATTTTAAATGCCTTGGAGAATAAACCAATAACTTTTGCTTACTTATTAGATCTGTCAAAAGCGTTTGATAGCATTAACCATTCCATACTTTTACAGAAGCTTGAGTGCTTTAGCTTGGTTTTCATCGTACTTAACCGAGCGTAAACAAAAAGTGCATGTTAAAATTAAAAATGAGGCTGCTCTTTCAGATAACATGACCATAACAGAAGGTGTGCCACAAGGTATCATACTAGGTCCATTACTATTTATCGTTTACTTTAATGATATTTATAATCTCAAGCCCACCTCTCTTGTAAGTAACTTTTCAACTGTAAATTATGCGGACGATACTACTTTTTTAATCACTAGTAGTACACTAGATGAAGTTATCGATCTAGGCAGCACTTATCTAAATACAATTGAGGAGTGGTTAGCTATCAACCAGCTTAAAATTAACTACGATAAATCAAATGTCATCTTCTTCAAATGTAACAAATTTCAAACTCTTCAGAAGCTGTGAATATTAATAACTGCGAATATCTGTCCGCACTTGTTGTTAAGCTGCTGGTCTCACAGTCGACGAAACCTTAAAATGGAAAGATCACGTCAATGTACTTTGTAAAAAACTATGTAGCTATTGCTTTGCGATTCGTCGACTTAGAGATATAGTAAGTTGGCATGTGCTTCGTATTATGTATTATGGATGCTACTACTCAAACATAAAATATGGAATCGTTGTTTGGGGTGGTGGTAGTGACTTAAACAGAGTTTTTCTGGTACAGAAAAAGATTTTACGTGTGATTAATAAACTCGAGTACTCTCAGTCTTGCAGAGGATTCTTCAAACAAACTAACATTTTAACTGTATATGGTATTTACATTTTTGAATTGCTAACCTTCTTATTTAAAAAACAATACTTATTCGAGATAATGAATTACAACATGAGTATTCTACAAGGTTTAAAAATGATTATCGCTACCCCAAGCATCGACTCACACTAACAAGGGAACACCGGCGGGTGTCCCCCTCCGATTTCGATGAAACTTAACAGATCGAAAGAGTACCTTAAAATAAGAGACACGTATTTTTTTTATCGGCGTATCCGCACGATTTTGAGGTACAGCCCCCTCCAAAGTTTGGACGATTTTTCAATTTTTGCAAATATTTCCTAAATTATAACAGATATTAAATTTTGTTCTTAACATAATTTGCAGCATATTGCATGGCCTAAGGTTGGCGTCGCCGTATTCGCAAAAAGTTAATAACGGGGACGGGGTACCCGTACCCCATTTTTTTTACATTTTTCTTTTTCTTATTCATCAAAAGAAGGCCGATTCTACATAGAATACGATGATGTATAATAAGCTTAGAAAATTAATAATTGTAAAATAGAAAAATAATAATAAAGCTTCAAAATTAATAAATTGTCTATTGATATAATCAATGAACTATAACAGAATAAGTTTTTATTCCTTAACATAATTCCCAGCATAATAATGGTCTCAAGGTAGATATTTTCATAAAAAGCTAATAACGGGGGATGGGGTACCCCATACGCCGCATTTTTTTAATAATAAGTTTATTCATTATTCATCAAAAAAGATGGCTTTTACATAGAAAACAATGGTAATAAATTTGGAGATTAATATAAAAAAATTGTAATAATAATAATATAGTACATTAAAACAATTATTGTTTATCGTTACTCTGTCTCCTTCTTAAATATTCTTAATTTAGAATTGTATCTACTCAAAAGCTATGGTCAAACTTTCTATGCTACTAACTTTATACTATATATATACGAAACTTTTATTGGTGGTAGCAATATAATCGTTTTATCAACTGCAGTTAGTGACTGCAGTTTTATATATTCCTTAATAAAATGTTATTCATTCTTAGAATACCATAATCCTTTAGTGCGTATATATGAACAAATTTGCTACACAGGACGAAGGATTAATTAATACATACATATATTTTTTAATTTATTTCAAGTTTTTTGTGCAATGTAGGTGTACAATGTAAGTATTCAATGGAGCATAAATATAACTAATGTGTTTGTAACGATTATACATTTCGGAAACAATAGACAAAATTAGAAAAGCATTATAATGCTTATAAATGTTTAATACATGCATACTGTATGCGATTATTGGTATATATGTATTGTGCAATAGCGAAATAGGTTAATATACATAGTGTAATTAAGACTATGTAAGTATTACAGTAGTGATAGTCTGTGTAAAAGTGTTTAAAACACAGATTTTTTCAGGGCATCATGCAATCACTTTCTTGCGGTGTCAAAGGAATTGTTGCAATGTTAGTAACTTGAAACGTTGCAAGTAACATGTTCAACACATTTCATATATTTAACGACCGCATTTGTGCGAAACTATAGTAACTGATCTCACTGCAACGAAAAACGACTTCTAATGTTCTCATTTGGAATACTCGTCTTATATACCTATTTCCTAAATGCAGACGTGACCACTTAAACGTTCGTGTTAATTACTATGCATTCGAGGATTTATTTTTATCTATACAATAATATGATTAATCACACAATTCCTTATCGCGCGTATTTAATTAAACTCACGTATGCGTTGATAAGTGCATATCAAATTCATCACATAGACACGTACATATATTTATTTTAAGTTATTATTATTATTATTAATTTTTAAATTTATTATACATCACCGTTTTCTATGTAAAAACGATCTTTTTTTGATGAATAATGCAGAAACTTATTATTAAAAAATGCGGGGTATAGGGTACCCGCCCCCGTTATTAGCTTTTTATGAAGATATCTTACCTTGAGACCACGTATTATGCTGGAAATTATGTAAGGATAAAAACTTTATTTCTGTTTAGTTCATTTGATTTATATCAATAGACAAGTTTATTAATTTTGAAGCTTTATTATTATTTTTCTCTTTTTACAATTATTAATTTTCTAACTTGTTATACATCATCGTATTCTATGTAAAATCGGCATCTTTTGATGAATAAGGAAAAGAAAAAATGTAAAAAATGGGGGTCGGGTACCCGTCCCCCGTTATTAACTTTTTGCGAATACGAACGATGCCACCCTTAGGGCATGCAATATGCTGCAAATTATGTTAAGAAGAAATTTAATATCTGTTTAATTTAGGGAAATATTTGCAAAAATTGAAAAATCGTCAAACTTTGGAGGGGGCTTACCCCAAAATCGTGATACGCCGATAAAAAAAAATACGTGTCTCTTATTTTTAAGGTACCTCTTCGATCTGTTAAGTTTCATCGAAATCGGAGGGGACACCGCCGGTGTCCCTTGTAAGTGAGAACAATTTTAGAATATAATTGCCTGAGGTTCTATAACATATTGCCATCGCATATTAAAACTGTAAAAAAATTGTCAACATTTAAAAATTATGTATAGAAATTATTACTAGAAATAGAGCATACAATATATAGGAATTTCTAACCTCAAATATACATTTATAAATTTTTGTTCTCGACCTGACGTTTGCATTGTTCTATTTGTATTGAAACACTGCAATAATAAAACTATTCTATTCTATTCTATTCTATAATAGTATAAACAAAAATAAATCTTTATTCCATTATTTCCACTGACCTACTTGGATTGTTGTTAGAAGTAGAGACACGACTACGATATGATTTATTACGATCAATAAAAATCCCATTATTTACCGCTTGAGGTAGTGTTAGAAAAGATTACCTTATCCCCTTGAAAGCTCAAGAACACGCGTCAAATCCCCAGCGGGCTGATTTTAACCCTCATTTCACCGAGCAACGGCTAAGTCTGATTGATTGCTGACGTCTTCGCTACCATACGAAGAGTAGCGCATGCAGGACCTCGATTAGGGAAACGCTATTGTACCGAAGAGGTAATTTAAGCCTACGAATTGCTGAAGAGGGGCGTGGGATTGTTGACATAGCTCCCATAGATAGAGTCCCGGTTTAAATGTAAATTCGGCGAATTCTGTATATGTCAGCGTCTGAAACTTCGCACTTGAACTCCAAATGTTTTAAAACGTCGGATATTAAGTTTTAAATTAGGTACCCGGGGCGGATTCACAAACAATCTCAGAAGGGGTGAATAAAATGTCTGTAGGTTCAGTCTTTAGCGTAGACAGAATATCCACGAAATGTTTCGAATTCTTCACATACGTTGCAGTTTGTCCGGTATATAGCTTTAGTAAGTTAGCTAAATACTTCGACAAATCGTAGGTCGGTGATCCAATGTTGCTTACAATCGCATGTAAAAAGTGAAAAGATACATTTGGAGAAAGCACTAAAGAAGAATGGTTACACTGACATCGACATAAGGAGAGCCACTAAGAAGAGGACGACGCTGGAGACAACTACAGAACCACGAAGAGGGATGGCGTGTTTACCTTACATAGCAGGAGTCACCGAAAAAGTAGGCCGAATTT
Source organism: Protaetia brevitarsis (assembly GCA_004143645.1). Lineage (NCBI taxonomy): Eukaryota > Metazoa > Arthropoda > Insecta > Coleoptera > Scarabaeidae > Protaetia > Protaetia brevitarsis. The sequence goes on along the minus strand of RXPK01002883.1, from coordinate 3,124 downwards.
TGAAGAAACGTAACGTACAAGTACGCTTCGGGACTGCAACGTCGATCCAGCAGTATCTACCGACCGCAAAGGATAAGATACCCAAGGGGCGCACAGAAGGTATCTACAAGATAACATGCCAATGCGGACAGTGCTACGTCGGACAAACAGGAAGAGCCATTGACATAAGAATAAAAGAACACGAGAGGGACGCAAGATTAAGAAGGACCGAGCAATCAGCGGTGGCAGAACACATGCACGACACCGGACACAAAATGGATTTCAAGAATGTAAAAGTAATAACTACCACCAAGAACTACGGGAAAAGACTCATCAGGGAAGCCATAGAAATAGAGAAGAATAAAACCGTTAACAGAGAAGAAGGGTACCACCTTAGCAACACGTGGAAGAGCCTACTACGAACCGTCACGGTCAATGGAGCGGAAACTACATATAAGAAAAATGTCGGACCATGGAGAATCAGTTCAGTTATCCTGAAGAAGCTGTTTATTTCGTATGCATTTTCGTTTTGGGTTAGTGGATCTAATTTCTTGTTTACTCATGAATGAAATTTTGCTTACGTTTGCAACATGAATGTTTAGAACACTCGTTACTCTCTAAAAAACGAAATACTGTAAAGAATATGACATTAAAAATATATGGATTTTATACTCCTCGCACGAAAATTAACGGGAGATATGGCCCGTTGTCGAAATACACGATTAACGACACTATTAGCTCCTTCGATTGTTTACACAGTGGTTTCAGTATGGTTTAGTTGTAATAACTACTTATTTTAAATAAATATATACCAAGTATAAACGCAAATTCCCACATTCGTCCAGTTTAGTGCAGTTTGTAATGAGAGGTCTAGAAGTTTGCAGCTGATTAACATTTATTAGATGATATATTTTTCGAGTGCGTTTGTGTTTCAATTTTATTCTGAATTTTTTATTGTAATAATAAAAAAGTTCTTCTAGTATTAAATTAATAAATATTATTCTGCAGTGTTAGTCTAGACGTTATTTAAAATAAAAACAAAATATAAATGATCTACTTACAACTCACATAGAAATAATAAACGGGTACCTGATATAAATTCCTCTAAAGAAATAAAGAGGTAGAAAGTTTTAATACTACAAATACTAGGATACACATTAAGAGGATTACATTCCTTTGCGAACTTTCGAGAACAGAGCCGGCACGATCTGCAACCTTATACCACCAACTATGCAAACACATTTGAGCACCTCCAATTGCCATTCATTTCCGCCAGGGTTTCGCAATATGCCAGACAATCGTATCGGCAGTGCTGCGATACGAGATAAATTTAATACTTTTTTTTCCGTTTAAGAGAACCGAGAAACCTACGTTTGTATTTAGAGTGACGAGCTTTAAAAACGAGACACACAGCTCGTGTACCAAACACACTTTGTGCTTATGATGCTCGTTCTTGCGAAGAATGGTGCTTACTGTCGATTTTGAGATATTAAGTTCTTGTGCAAGATGTATGGTACATTGAGAAAAAAAATTAATAATCATAAATAAAAATACAATTATCGTAAGTAAAAAGTTCAGTTGGATAGGGGACAAAAGCACAGATTACTTAGCACTAGTAAAAAAAGATCCTAAACACTGATACTAACAAGAAGCAATCGTAAGTTACTTACGGTCTGCTTCTACCGGTAACTTATGAAGTTACTTATGATAATTAAACTGAAGTAGTTAAGCCAAAGATATATGTAGTTGCAGTAAGCAAAGATTTGCCCTTGTCAAATAGTAGATGTATGCTGTGAGTGACTATCTATAACAGTTATCACACCTTCATCATTAATACAAGTATTTAGATTACTTGTGATAAGGAAAGAGTATCATTTAATGCACGTTACTAAATACCTGATATATAAAGGTAATGGTTTGCTATGAATATACAATATACTTACCTAAATTGTTGTTCAACTTCTGGGTAGTGCAGGAAACGAGAAGTTATTTAAGTATAAATTTAAATAAAAGCAGTATTATTAGTAACATTTTATTTTGTATAGGATAAACACAGTGACTACCTGATATGAATGAAAGATATTGGTTTCACTTTAAACAGTTTTTTTTAACAATTTACAACGTAATGACTCATAATATATATTCCTTAATAATGAAAAAAATGAACAAAGCAGTATATAAAGATAGGTTAAATGGGCCCCTTGAAACGTTATTTAGTTATTGAATTATTGAAATTAAACAAAGGACAAAGAGAAATATGGCTTTGAAATTACAACTAATACAAACAAAGAATAAATACCTAGGCGGTAAACTTGGGTTTGTTGGTTCTTTGCACTGGGCGTTGTCTCGGCGAGTTGATCCTCTGTCGGCTACGTGGAGGTTATGTCCGGTGATCGCTCGAAAACGGCTACTTCGTCGGGTATCCTAACTACAGATGCACTTGGACTGTCACTCACTAGCGACGGCATCCACACTTTAACTTCACAGCCGGGCGCAGTATCATCACAATGATGGGGAATTCAAATATCCCACCACGTGGTTTAAAACTGCAATCTTGAAACATCCGATTGTTTATAGGCTCGGTACTTCTTCTTTCGCTGGGATTCTTTAACGGATGGGCCTTGAGTTAACCCACCGGTATTTTTAATATATTTGCGTTCCAATTGGCTTACAGTGGCCGTACTCCTTGGCCACTCTTTTTCGACGACCTTTTCACACGTCCGTCCTTAATTGACGCTGGCCCGCTGTGCGCGCGAGCAATCTCGGGGACTATTTTATTACTCCGACGCATTAGCCAATCAGGACTAATAAAACAATCACGGGGTGCAACAAACTCAATAAATATAGCTTGTGGAAGTTGTTTACATTTTTAGAAAATACAGTGAGTTCAATAGCGATCAGCATTGTTGTACTTCTACTAACCATTGCTGTAGTTAAAGGTAATATACGTAATACGTTACTGCACAAATTCGTCAGTACGCTGTGTAATAGCCGTTAATAAATACTATTTACAGTAATAACTTGCATTCAGAAACTGGGTTAGGTTGCAGATATTATTAACAAAATAGTTCCAAGAAACGTTATTCTATCCGTAATCATTTTATCAAGTAACAGCTACTTAATCATTTTTCTCAATGGGACATAA
>RXPK01002882.1:0-29849 GCA_004143645.1 Protaetia brevitarsis | reverse complement strand
ATGTTGATCTAATTAGGTTAAAGTACTTGTTTTTACTCATTTATTATCATTACAATTTTTTTGTGCTTCTGTACCTAAATATTCTATGGCACCTACGTTATTATAATATCATTTGCATTCATTAGTTGTATCTGATTGGCCATAATATGTTGCTAGTCTAATTTTTCTATTCTTGTGACTTTCTATAGGACTAACTTAACTGATGGCGCTTTGCTCTTTTTTTACCTCAAATGAATCTGCTGTTGTTCCCTGGGATCTCATTTTGGCTTTTGCGTGCTTATAAACAATACCTACATGAATTAATCATTTGACTACCGTAAACAATGATTGAGAAATCTTATAGCTTAAGGGAAACAAAAGAACGGTCTTAAAATAATTTGATTTAACTTTTCAGGCCTGAATTTTTCACTATTCATACAGAAGTTACTTAAGTACTTATAATTGGCTATGCCTTACACTAAGAGTGTGACAGATCTTGACGGACACGTGAAATATTCATCATAGGAGAGACTAATTCTGAAGGAACGAAAATATCAACTCAAAAATAAGTGCAGAATTTGTTCACAACATTTATTCTTGTGCCGGTAGTTGTCAAATTTTGTGTTTTAAAGAATTGCAAGAAGTGCTATCACGTCCACCGTTTGTCAAAAATAACCTTCTTTGAATTTGTTTTCAGAACACTGTATCTTGTAAACGGTAAAGAAATTAGGCACCATTGCACCTACAAAAAAGCGGAGATTTCTTCCTGCTGACTAAAAATGTCATTGCAATTAAGGAAAAGAAAAAAAGTTGGGAATCGAAAGCGCTCAATCTGCCAGAATGTACTGTGAGGAGCTTATCGTTGGTTTATAATATAGAGACAATAATTAGATTTTTCAATAAAACGTAACGGATGTTCATTTAACAACGTTATCAAGTTATCTGTGATTTTTTGAGGGAATAAGATTGAGCGAAATATAGAAGTCGTATAATTGATAATTGTCAAACTCCGCCTTGACAAACAAATTTTTGACGTTTTTTATATTTATCGACGCAAAGTTAAGACATACCAAAAATATTTTCTAAAATTTCATACGCCACTTCATGATGATGAAATAAACACCCAATATTATCAAAACAAAAATCATTAATCTTAAAGCTTAAACACCGATAATTGAGGAATAATTTTCTTCACTTTCTAAATATGGATTAAAATTATGTTAGCAGTATCAATCGACATTTGTAACCCTGAAAAGGAGATGAATATATGACAAATTAATTAAAACCATCAATACATTGTTCTCCAATACTCTTCATGATCTTCAAGATAATGTATCATTCGCAATTTTTGTTAATTTTAAGACATATTCGGCTGCCTCTCAGCTTATTTTGCTATTTAATATTAATTGAGATAAAGTGAATGTCATAAATATTTTTTTTGTGAAGTTCTTTTTTGAATTCCCATCACTATTTTACGTGCCACCACTGGTGTTGTGTCAAACTCTTCCAACATTGTCTAGCGCAGACATTCTTTTACTAGTTAATTTTTATGTGAAAGATCAGGTGTCGAAACACTATTTAAAGACAAATAAATTAAATATACTTTCAACTGCCTCTCCAACCACATAACCATTTTCCAACTTTAATGATGCCTGCACTTTTTTTGCCTTGTGAAACGTTTCTTGCGATTTTCGGTTTACAGCAATAATAAATACAACAAATGTTATTTTTACATAAATGGCAAAAAATTACAAATAAAACACTCATGAGAAAATTTGTTGTATTAGATTTGTATGAGAATAACTGTACATTTTAGTAAATAACTACATAATACATATTTTCATTATGAAACCAGACGATGATCGACAGTAGTAACGCCAGCATCTATTTATAAATTCAAAATTTAATGGGCATTAAGCAAATACTAAAGGAAAGGTGTACTGACCCTAGAATAATGTAAAATTAATGATGCTCTAACAAAACTTGAGTGCCCTTCCCTGTTTGAAAGCAGATTTTGTGCTCCGGATAACATACATATGTTTTTTATTATTTCGCGTTAGTTGCAGGGTAATACCTAACTACAAAATGAAGCTCTCGAAATGTGACCTTATTATCCAACGTTCCGTGTGTCATCCTATTACAGCTTTACATCATTGCAGATTTAGTTTGGGGATTTTAGGATTAGGATTGTTTTAGCGTGTAACTTTTTCCCGCTAAATTGAAATTTATAATTTTGTAAGCATTACCTTATTACTCGACTAACCAGTATCTTTCCTGATGTGTAAGTTAGAACAAAGGTACACTATCAGCTATAGGTTTTTGCCCATTCTTAGAAGGTTAATGCAGAGAATATTATAAGAAAGTGACGTGATTTTGCTCCATCCATCTAGTAATCGTGTTCAAGGTTTATGTTGCTGCAGGTTTTGAAGCTTGTAGCTTCAGTTTTTTTACAGATTGGAATTTATGTTGAGGTTTTGAGAGGGATTATTTTATAATGATTTCCCTTACTATATTGCTCTAAACATTAATGACTTGACCATATGTTTTGGATCATTATCATGTTCAAACACGTGTTTTCTTCCGTTAGTATTATTCCAAATGACATGGTATTCCTATTCAAAATATCTCTGTAGTAGATTTCCCTTGGTATGCCCTTTATTTTAATTAATTAGCTCACAGAGATCTCTTCAAAGCGACTCCAAACCACCACTGTTTCTTTTACATGTTTTATTGTGGATTTACTACACTGCTACCAAGTGCTTCTTTCGTACTTTTCGATGTTATGATCAAGACTTTTACCGATATCATCTTGTGGTAAGTCAATATCTTCGTTTCAATTTATATACCCATAAACGGTTTTTCCTTTTTTTTTTTCTTCGTGAGGGTAGCGGCTAATTTCTAATGCTGACTTAAATTTTTTAAAAAGTTAAACAACTCATTTTAACGTTTCGACAATCTTTATTTTCCGTTGTCTTCTTCAGAATAATGTATATTTTATAATTTAACTTTATTATTATTATTTTTTTTAAATATATATCTAAAAATTAATAATCAAATCTCATTAATTATAAAAACATGTGTGAGTTTTTTTACTTACATTTAGGGACATTCACAGAACATTTTAAAAAATTTATGTAATAATTAAGGTAAAGTCAGGTAATGTGTAATAAAAATTGCATAGTGTAAAGAAAAATGTAACGCTGTCACAAATAAAGACATTTTGATAAATTTTACACATAGAAGTACGTAATATATGCCCAGTTGTAAGCCTTCAATAGATACGCCTTTTATAATTATCAAAGGTTTACTAGAAAAAAAAAGAAATTTTAAACAGTGTCAATACTACACACTTACCCAGCAAAATGGGGCAAGTGTGTAATCGTTCCGCATTTTATATATTAATGGCATTATCCTTTAGTTCGGCCAAGTGTGTAATACTATACTGATGTCTTTTTAATAAGGTATGATAAATTTACAAGATATGTAAGTTATTACACGTTAGCAGATGTGAATTTTCATTTGTAAAACTAGTATGAAGTTTAGTATATTAGTAATATAACAGAGAGCATCCTTATTTTAATTTTAAAAATAAATGTAGCCAATCTACACACTTGCCCCGGTTACACACTTACCTGACTTTACCTTACATTTTTTTTAAACAATTATTGGAAACGTCGTCATTTTACAATACTGTTAACAAAACAATTTTAAATCAAACTGCAGACGAATACATTTAAAATAACGCGAAAGGCTAGCTCAGCGATGGGCTAAAAAAAAAATAATAATAAAGTTTAATTATAAAATATACGTTATTCTGAAGAAGACAACGGAAAATAAAATTGTCGAAACGTTAAAATGAGTTGTTTAACTTTTTAAAAAAATTAAGTCAGCATTTGAAATTAGCCGCTACCCTCACGAAGAAAAAAAAAAGGAAAAACCATATATAATTAACGGCTACGAACAAATCATCATCAAATACCTATAAAACTGACTTCTGTTAGTAAACATACGTACATTGGGTATGCTTTTGTTATGTGACCAGTATAATTGTTGAACTAAGGAGCATGTATGCGATCCATATAGTAGCTATCTAGGTATATTTAGCAATAAACTAGTATACAGATAGTCAAAGATTTGGCAACCGCGACTGGTGTAAAATTCCAAGAATTTATTTTTCACAGAGAAATAGGTAATGGTACACATTTTTGATTTTAATCTAACGTCACTACCTGGAGCTAGATATTGTTGTAAAGGGCGTAGAAAAAGAAGAATATGAGATTTCTTACTTTATTTATAAAACCAAAGTTATAGGAAAAGGATACTACAAGGAGAATATTTCCTTTCAATATTTATTAACATTGTTACGCATTCTCCTAAGTCATTAAAAATAATCATATTTACAAGATTGCTTTAACAGCCTAAAATCGCAAAAAAAGCACTACGGTATTTTACATGGGTATTTAAAAGTAAATCTTAACACTCTAAGGGGTAAATAAGATTAATGATTATATATTGCTATGGAATTAAAGGTATGGAATCTAATTTAGAGTCATTTAAAACAGGTTTCAAAGCCAATTGAAAGGCGAAGCGCGTATTCCGCTGCCTACTTTCCAGGCGAATTTTGCATTTGTTAAGAATGACTACTAAATGGACAATCTTAGCAATAGGTGCTAAGTGTAGCCTTAATTATGATGTAAACTTTATTTTCTATGTTAATTCAAGCTTACCTGGTATACTTTTTTATGTTTGTTATTATATTTCGCTCGGGGGAGATTTTTCATTCTTCGGGATGTCTATTTGGTAGCTTTTGCTGTATTCCCTCAAACTAGAGTAAATAACGGTATCTTAATGTCTGTTACTGGTTTCAATTCAAATTCAATGTTGGCTTACCTGATAGCGATAACAATCGAACGTTGATTACTGGTAATTTTAGTTTAAATCCTCATTATGCCTGTGGCCACGAAAGACGGTTGATATTGAATTCCTACAACGATTTTTATACCACACTTTCAAAAATATCAAAGTTCCACGAAGTGTTTTAATTTGACGTATAAAATTGTCAAGAATTTCTAAGATTCCATGCTATTGACCAAAACGGGAGCCCGTCTAGCCGAAAATTCAACTGGTGCCCAGAGAATTGCTGTCCGTCCGGCTTAGATTATGCCTGCTTCGAAGTCAAGTTAGTATTACATCAAGTATACCTCACCTAAAACAGAGAATAATTATTTAGTTTCAATTCAATATTTAACCAGAAATAAGATTTTTATAATCTATGTTCACTATACGTTAATTTGAGGTTAGATTTATATGAACCGCCATTTAGTTTTAGTTATTTTAGGAATTTTAATATTTAAGGGTTGCCTTAAAAATCACTGAATTGGTCTGTGATAAAATAGTTATTCTTAACAAATATCGATAATCCAGATCATAGTTTTCTAATAAATTTAGTTTCTGCTATTTGCGTGTAGATGGCTCTGAGTTTTAAATTTATTCCCTTTTAATTTGATGTTTCTTTAACCTTATTCATTTAAAGTGCCAGGAAAGTTTGAATACGTATTTTTGTATTAACTAATTTGTTTTATATAGTATTTACGATTTCAACATACTGCTGTGTACTGAATGAATTAATTGAAAATTGCAAAATGAATTTTAAAATGAAAAAAAATAAAAAAAATAGCTAGCTCAACGGATAAAATTTTAAAGAACGCAAAAGAATAATTAACCTCAGAGTTACCCTCCCGAATTAAAACTTGTATCTAACAACGAAAAGTAAATTGTGAGTGAAAGAAATCTGACTATCTTAAATACCCGAAAAATTGAAAAGGTTTAATTTAAAACAAAAGAACAGATTTTTTTTAACCCAAAGAAGCTAATTAACAATCAATTTTATTAATCAAAAAAGGTTAAATTACAATTTGTGCAAAAAAACCGTGAACTGGAGGTTCTGGCCTAAAATTAAAACTGCACTAGATTCTAAATTACAATAGGACAATGCTATTTCCTAGCAAAAGATTAGTTTGTTCTAGAAGATTATCCACAATCTAACAATTTTAAATTCAATCCACGTGGTTTCAAATTAAAATAAACTGAGCGTGGACAATTTCTAGAAAATTACTAAAAATAACTAACAGCAAGAACAATGCTTCTACTCACCCAACCGAGGTGATTGATAAAATAAAAGTGAAACAGTAAATTTAATAACGGAAAAATTAACTCCTTAAACTATAATGAGAAAAAAAATAACTAAAATGTATCTTTCCGAACAAAAATAATAAATGATCTTATATCTACAACGTGTACACGTCAATATATTAACAATTATTACAATTTGAATTCCTTGATGGACTAAATTTTTACAGAAATCAAATTTCAATATTAAATGAACTACAAAATGGCAACAATTATTAAAAAATACAAAATACTCTACTTAACACTTAATTAAATAAATCATACAATAAACTCTTTAACTAAAATTTATACAAACTAAACATTATTGTGAAAATTCTCGGTAAATTGAAACAGCTGTTTTAAGCAAATCAAAATATGCAACTCAAAATACACTCAGCAAACATGGGGTTGCCAATCCATAGCAATACGTAGCTGTGATATAAGAGTCTCAAGTCTCCTGTCTCAGGCGATAAAACAGCATTTTGGTAACGAAATAAAGAGTTAAGCTTGTTTCGTGTTAAAACATTCTTTTATTTGTACATTTAGTGTTTTTTTACGACATATGATAATTACTATTATTCAAATTTAATAATCCGAGAAGGGGCGGCCGTTAGGTAAGAAAATACTTATTCGTAGCATGGAGTTCATGTCATAATCGTATCCTGCATGAAACTCAACTTCTAAAAAATGACGAAATAGATTCTCTTTTATAATACAAATGCAAAAAAAAATGATTATAGCCTGTGGCGATGCTGTTCACATTTTGCTGTCACTGCACATACGCAAAAAAACTAATATAATGTAACAATAATGTTTTTATTTGATTTTCAAACCCAAAATACAAGAAAGTACAAACATTAGGGAAAACAGTACAAAAGTTTAGTCACCAGAAAATTCTCTGTACATTTTTTGCGTAATTTCAATAATTGGATTTGCAAAAAATACGCAAGATACACTATCGAGATGCGTTAACAATTGTTGCAACTTATTAACGCTCTACTGTAAGCGTACCCTTACATTGTATGATTGACAGCAAGCCGATTTTTATTTAACCGCTTCACCTGGAACAGTAACGTTCTTTCAATGTATATGTAAAACAAATGGTGTTTCAATTTTGTATTCTGATATTCTAGAAACTAGGCGCTTTATTGATTTTTTCTGCTTTGAATACTTTAGAAAGCACAAAACTATTAAATTACCCAATAAATTTGTTAATTTAGTTCACCCTGAATAACATTGGTTATGTTGAAGATTTATATTTGGATTCCCTGTGTGTGTTATAATGAAGTTTTATTATTTTGGTTTAAGTGCCTATGTCGTTTCTTATTACTTAGTTAGAAGGTTAGTTGTAGTGAAGTACGTGCAAACTACTTGCGAGAATTCAAACAAAATTTAATATCAGAAAACGTTCATGCAAAGTCATGAAAGTGAAATTACGAAGTCGTTACGAATTATTTACTATTCCAGTTGTAGGTAATCCATAACATGCCGAATTTAAACCAGGTTATGAAAACGAATAAATTTCACTCTAACTGTGCTCTCCGTACTTTCAAGTCACGTGTTATCATTCCCAGGCGCATAAATCTGAAAGTGTTAAAGTTTCCAATTCTGCACTCCACAGGTCACACGGCGATAGCATTACTCAGAGCTGTGCGGCTGCAACGTAATCTCTGATACACATGATAGTGTAGCTGCAAATTTAAAGTTTTATATAACAAACCGCATATTTTATTGTGTGCAGACCGCGTTTGTATTGTTATCCTGTTACCTTTGGATTTTTTACTTTGCATATATAAATTTCACCGCTACTTTGCAACGACTGCGCAAAATAAAAAAGGGCCTTTTACAAACAGTTGTGCTGAGAAAGAGAGCCGAAAGAGAAATAGTAGGTTTAGATATATTCATCACCTGACAGATATAAAACTTTACTTTGTTTTTCGATACCTTTACTGCGACATCTTACTACAGAAATCAAAAGTTACATCTCCTTTCCTTTAAGTTCTATTTTGTAACCTACATAAGTCGAAATAATACTACCACGTAAGGCGTACGTCAAAGTACTGTGTAGGTAAATTGCCTTGAATAAATTGCAGAATTTGTTGGAAAATATTAAAAGTTAAACGTAATGTGCATTGTATATCTATAAACTAATGGCACCAGAGTCATACGTCTTACGGAGACTCTTACAATTATCAAATTTCTTCGTATAAGTTCGTATTTCGGGCCATAATATTTGAATTTCCATTATTCAGCAACAGCTCTCTATATAGGTGAGCTTAACGGGCGCCGCACAGTGGTCCAGAGCCGGCAAAAAATCACTTTTGACAAGTATGAAATCTAATGATATATTTGCCGTAAATAGTTAGTTAAATGTTCAAACTTCATGAAAAATGCTATTTTGCAACATTTATTCGTATAAACTATGCAATATCCCCGCTCAAAGTTGACATAAGTAAAAAATCCTGAAATAACCACATATTTTTGTTAGAATTAACAATGCTGTATTTTAATAAGTTGTTATCTAAACGCATATAACTTCTGGAGTATGTTCTATGATCCTTATAGTTTATGTGACTGCTAAAAAAAAATTGATTTAATTTGTAAAATGCTTGATTTTATCAACAGTTTTCTAAATACTACATTTATACATGAAAAAAAAGTTCAGGTAGACTTTTAGTGGTCATCGGCAATTATCGACAAGCTGATTTTTACATGTACATGACCTCAAATGCCTCTAGTATAATGTCCAAAAAGAATCAGCTGCTTCTTTTTGCTCCTCTCCGAGAAAATCACATTTAATTGCGAGCATGTCTAATAAAGTTAGCGTTCGCCATTGCATAAGCAGCCGAGAATGTATCTCGATATATCTATAGCTACATTTATATTTATGTATGTTTATGTCAATTTGAATGTATTATTTGTATATAGGTATCTTGGTCTATTGATTTTTAATTTTTAGTTAAAGTAAGTTTTTAGAAAAAGATCCAAGACGAGTTTAAGAAGAAAATGGGAATTAAAGTAGATTTTGTGCAGCAAGGTTCAGGAACCAGGAATGATGGCAATACTAGTTAGTTTTTAGAAGCATGTTTTTTTTTATTTCGCTTATCTGCCCACAAAGGTATTTATGTATTGGAAATAGAAACCATATTTATTCTAAGAATGTCTACATGGTATTTTTTTTTAGATATACTGTAATCCTTAAACGGAAATGTAGATTTAGTGGAGATATATTGCCTTTCTTTCGTACTACAAAAAAAAAACGTTTTTTCTAATTTGGTAAAATGTTTTTAAATTATTTTGCAATGCATGTTTTAGCTCATTCTTTGGCTATATTTCCAGTGTTTCTGACATAGAGATTACAGAAAGTGGTGCAAATGTATCATTACAAGATCTTTTAAACCACACTACTGAACGACTTTTACTTAGCAAATTAGATGATATCGATAAAATTACTGAAAATAATTTTACACTGATTAGTAAATGGGTTGTGATGGCGCTTCAGGGTAGAGTGAATACAAACACAGTTTTAGCAGCAATATTGGCATAACAGATGCGAATTTATTCATGATATCTGCTGTCCCACTAGAAATTAGATTAACAGCAGACGCAACACATGCATTATGGAAAAATCGCCGACCAGCATCTACACGATATTGCCGACCTATAAAATTTGAATATGCGAAAGAAACTATTAAGAAAACTAATGCGGAAGTTAAAGCAGTGAACGATCAAATTCGGCAACTTCACGTAACAGAAATAATACTTCTAGAACGCCCCATTAGAGTGATTCATGAGTTACAATGCAACATTTTACAATTCTTGATGGAAAGTTGCGCAAGCCATAACAAATGAGTATTTGTTATGGCTTGCGCCATAGCATCAATATGCTACATATGCGAAGCCACCCCAAAAGAAATGAATAACCTGACCCGTATTTATCAAAAACCTGTATCAGAAGAATGTTTTAAATTAGGTCTTTCAATACAACACGCGCGTATAAAGTTTATGGAATGCATATTACATATCTCATATAGAATACCGATACAAAAATGGTCTGCTGTAACACTAGAACAAAAAAAAATGACAGATAATACAAAGAAAAAATTCAAGACGAGTTTAAGAAGAAAATGGGGATTAAAGTAGATTTTGTGCACCAAGGTTCAGGAACCAGGAATGATGGCAATACCGCTAGAAGGTTTTTTCAAAATCCTCAAATGACTGCAGGTATAACAGAGGTTTGCTTTTCAGTGTTTTTTAAACTGATTAAAGTGCTTTTGCCATTTTTCTTGTTTTTTATATAGAAAATCATTAATTTAATTACTGCACTGATGTAGGTATGTAAATCCTATCAGATTTGTTTTAATTTTTAAAAATTTTTGCTTAATTACATTAACATTTATGTGTTCTGAGATACCTAAAAAAATTTTAATTGATACATTCTAAGTATGCTATATACACAAATACTTACATACACACACGAATAATATACACATACATGTATGTACATATGCTTTGTTTTCTTTTATAATACGGTTATTTGTTTAAGAATGATGAGCGAATGTAGTACTCTTGGGACGCAATAGCAGTTCCTCTTATTTTGGACTACATACTTTCTGACTTAAACCATATTCTCTTATTCAGTATCACTTGACGGGAAATTTCTCTACTATTAGTAATTAGTTCAGTTGTGTATTATTAAAAAATATCTAACCATTTCTATTTGTTTATAATAATGTTAAAACATTTTTAAGCATGGCAAGCGGTTATAATAATTCTGAATATTTTCAGATTTTCTGAATATTTTCCCGTTTTGTATTATTATTTATATTTATATTATATTTAACTAAAATAGTTGAAAAAAAAATTAATGAATAGAAACTGCAATACCTAACATTATTTGAATAATTTATGTATTTCCGCCAATAAGTAGATCGTGATTTTATGCTTAATCCTTTTTTCTTTTATGCAATTCTAACCCCCTATATTTAATCTCATTATCCTGAAAAAAATATTAAAAAATTCCAATTCTATCAAAAGTTAGAGATTTATTTCCGCAAAAGCGCGTTTCTGGGCCACTGTGCGCCGTGCCGCTACTACAAACGGTTTCTTTTTCAAATCTGTTCCAATTTATGGTTTGCAATATTAAACCTTATGACTTTATCAATAAGTGGTGAAAAGTTTGATTACCAGGCAAAAACTCGGAAATAAAATTTGTAACTTGAAGAGAAATAAAAATTATTGGTGATGTGGTATGTAGTAGGTAATGTATATTATGATGTCAATAAATGTAAAAGTTTGAAGTGCTTGTTGACGCCATTTTAGGCTCAATTCCACAAAATTTTGAAAGTTTGCTTAGCGAATTACAATAGTACTTTAAATAAATAAATGCACCTTAAAATAAGTGTCTTGTACGTCTACTTTCCTAGTTAGAATGATTATAATAAAAAGGATTTACATGCCTAACATGCTTAAAATTAATTCCAGTAAAGGTTTAAAGAAAGAATACAATGATATTCTTCCCCGCCTTAAAATGATATAAAAGCAGTTTTTCTAGTCCGTTAAGACTTCAGAATTTTCAGAAAATTTAAATTTTAAAAGCATCATAGGCTAAAGATCGTTCAAAAAGGAAGACAGGTGGGTTTCGCATGTTATCATTATTTTTTTTTAACTTGAGATTTCAGCTCTACAGACATGAACGATTTTAAGGTAAACATTTACAGAAGTCATAAAACTGGCTTTGCACGTTTAGCCATTGATATTAGTGATATGACCGTTTGAATCGAGTAAAAATTTCGATTCAGATAGTAATGAGTAAAGTCAAGTAAAAAGGATTCGATTGAAATGGATTCTTACCCTCGAAAACTTCTGTGTGAGATATCTGGATTTATATATATGTTATAGTCGTGATAGTAACCGAAGATTTAAATTTCTTTTTGTACAAATGTACAAATTACTTACTCACCAGCAGGTGGATGGATTGGTTCTAAATATTTTTACCATCTGGTGGAAACGATTGTATATCCTGATTTTGCAAAAAGGTAAAAAGACGGAACCTGTAGAATAAAAGAAGTTGATGAAGATTAAATATTTATATGTGCATAAATTGTCGCAAAAGCTACACGCAGTCACATACTTCATTCAGTTTTAAATCGAAATTCTTAACGTTAAAATGTTTCGTTTATTTTTACGGGGTTCTTGACGATAATTTAGTGCTTAAGTAATCCTTGCTCTTCGATATTTATTAGTAGAGATAGTTTAAAGTAGAATTTTTGCTAGCGTTATTTCGTAAACGTTTTCTTTTCAATTTAACTTAATTTGTTTTTAACATTTCTTCATTAATTTATTTCACTAAAAATACATTGGCAACGTTGCAGAACAATGAGTTTGTATTCCAAAGCGATTTCAATCAAAATCATTACTGTGAAATTTTGACACTTATACATTTAATTTGACTATTGCATCTAATTTTATGTAATCCCGGCTCTCTTCGTGATTATTTGTATTGTTTTGATTGGTCTTGCACTTCTGTGTTTTGTGTTATCCTTCCTTTGTTGTTATTTTATTCTTTCGCAATGAATTTTACATTTATTCACATGTCATGGCGTACGGTTTCTGTAGTGAAAATGCTAATGTGGTAGAACACGACCATCGCGTACGCTTTCCAAATCGGAGACATCCTAGTAGAAATTTAATTCGAAGACTGGATTAACGTCCTACCTGAAACTGGTTCAGTTGCTAAAATAAACGCCGACATGCCATTGAACATGCATGTGTCATAACATTATTTACTGCACAATGGAGCTTCTACACACTATGCTCACAACGTAGGAGAATGGTTGGATGAACACATGATTTCGCGGCGTTCTTATCTTATGGCCTACGAGATATCCCGATGTCAATCCTTTAGACCTTTCTGTTTGGGGTTTCATTAAAGAGAAAGCTTATGCATCCCTCTTCAAAACGCTGCGCTGATAGAATTAACACAGCAATACTAGAAAATTACACCAGAAAGAGAGCAAATACTACAGACAGTACCTCGTAGATTGCAATTATGCCTTAGAAACAGCTGATTTTCAGTTCGAGTAATTACGTCGGTAGTAGTGTCAGTGATTTACCATCAGATAAATACCCAAACAGAGAGCTAATTCTGTTGTGAAATACACTTTACTTAAACAGTTTTGAATATGTATTATTTCGATAATAAACAATTTGAAGTGCAAATCATAGTAATGTGTAGAATTTAATCGAAATACAGAAATTTTTAAAGTATCCACAATTACAATAGTAT
The DNA here is from genome assembly GCA_004143645.1 of Protaetia brevitarsis. Lineage (NCBI taxonomy): Eukaryota > Metazoa > Arthropoda > Insecta > Coleoptera > Scarabaeidae > Protaetia > Protaetia brevitarsis. Next base: position 16,414 of record RXPK01002882.1, on the reverse strand, counting down.
GCGACTATAGTGTTGCCAGATATATTTTTTTTTCAAGTGGTTGCTGAACGCTGTTGTTAGGGGTAGCTTTTGGAAAATAAAGATATAAATATTTAATAATAAAGATATATAATATTAACAAACTACAGTGTCTTCTATCTAGTATCTTATAAAATATCTACCCTATTTTTGGTTTTTTTTTTTGGTCCGGGCGGTACTTTACTACTTTTATATATATACTGTTGTGGTACATACGTAGAATGGATAACCAACCATAGTAAATGTAATTGTTATTTTATGTACACACATGTTTTAAATCCAGTATATATTGGGTGTTAATTAATTTGTATCGTAGTCGTGGTAATTAGATGTATAAATTTATCGTCTGGTAACTGTATGGTTTCAAAATAGTTTTATAGGTATTGACACTGCTTCAAAGGGATGGAGATTCGATGTAGTTTGCATTAAATAAATGAATTGGGGTCCAAGGAGACGAGGTCGTTGTTGATAAAAATCTTCCTTGAAAAACTGCTTTATTTTTCGTCAAGTCATATCAATTAAATCATATTTCTCTAATATATCCGAAATCTAAAGGCATTTTCTTTGTAAATCGATGTATCCACCATCGGCCTAAAATATATAGAAGAAACATCAAGATTTTTTCAACATTAGAGGAAATTTTCTGTATTAACATACCTTGGTGTCTTCTCTTTTATGGAATCATACACGTCTATGCTGTTTTGAGTATAATGATACACTTTGGATGCTTTGAAGAAGATTTTTCCCTGGATTTCTTGATACAGGCGTTGTGCTCCGGATGTGGATCCTTTTCTGCAACATTTTTAGTTTGTCCCTGTGAGGAAACTTCATTCTGAGGTATTTTGAGGTGTATGCAAGCCGATATTTGAGGTGCTTTGTCTAATTAACGTTTAAATTTCTGTGTAAATAAGTATATAACATTTCGAAAACTTTGGGTTTATTCTTCATCTTTGTAAATGATAGTTGAAATGGAAATTTAATATGCGTAGGTTGGTAGACATGGTTGGGTGGTATCATTTTACGATAGCGGGAGATTTCAAAGTTATTTCGAGAATTTAAGAATCCAAAATACACTGGAGAGTAATTCATATTTGATTTAAACATTTCAAATAAGTATACTCACCTTGGGTAAAAGTTCTTATACTCTTTATATGTTTTGATATAATAATGTATATGAATTGTGCATTTTATTGATGTTTACACTGTTTTTATTAATAAAAAAGCATTTGATACATTCAATGATTAAAATTACACTATAAATTTAATAAAGGTTGAGTAGTAGTTGAGTTATAAATTTAATATTTAATCAAGTAAAAATCTAATAATATACAAGTTATTGATTTAGAAGGCATAACACATACAGTCCCCACGGCAGCCTACTCACTACTAATACAAAGATACAAATAAGAATGAAATACTCATTGGTTAAAAAGAGGGAAGATTACTAATGTGCATGTTCTGTAGTGGTGAATTCGAGACATATCTGGCATATTCATAACCTCATAGCAATCTAGCGAAAGGGGATTGTATTTTTGAATATCATTAAACATAGAAGGATATGTATCTGTAAAGAGAAGGCAGATTTAAGACTAAAGGTTTTCTATATTATTGATAAAAATAAAAAACATTAGCCGGGTAATCCATTAAAAAGATCACAATATAACTTTATTGGCATATGCAACGTAGGGCCACCTTATTTGGCAACTTTATTTACTACCTTTCACCATCTCTTATAAGCTATTTAAAAAAGATAGAATGGATATTAGAAACAGAGGTAAGTGAAAGTTAGCATTGAGGGTACTAGCAGCTAGAAGGGGTGATGCAGAAGAAATACTAGAAAGAAAGCGAACTGATAAGAACATATATCATAGTGTCACTATAGATACCCAAATAACATCAAATATACACCGAACTATTAAGAAGAAATGTTTAAACCCACAACAATACATATACAGGGTGTTTCAGACCACTCGTCCACTATCTTTTTCTCGCGATCTATTGCAGCTAGACTAATGCGACAAAAAAATTAATAACAAAACCCTACCTAAAGAATTACGTGAAAATATTTTTATCTTCCGGAGACGTTCCATTACACCGGAAGTGAATAGCAATTTTCTTATTTTAAATGGAATCATATATTTTTCCTTACCTCAATGAATTCTAGAGATTATTTGAGTACAATTTTCACTAAAGTTCTCTATCCCTAAATTCAACTGTTTTCGAGGTATTTGCGATTTTGTCAACATTTTAATGTTTTCATCTCTTCGAAAACGTGCCATATTTTGCAAACCATTAAAAATAATGATGTCATTTTACCAGTATCCAAGAAAAATGGTTGTCCGTACCAAATTCTGTCAAAAGAACCACTAAATTGTATACAGAGTGTTCATAAATCGATTGTCGATTCGGATACATTTTTTCCAAATGCAACATTATATTATATATTCCTAATCGTTTTCAAAATATCAACCATTATTTACCCGATTATGAAAATTTTAGTACATTTCTTGCAGTGGGTTATGAGAATGACAAGTAGATTTGACAATCATCAAAGCAATGTTACTTCATCATTAAGATTTAATTAATTAAGATTTAATTCTCCCATTGCTGATCCATGGTTATAATGTTATGGTTGATACGAGTTTTATAAAAGATATTTTACATTTATTGCTTATCTGATAATACTCAATAATTTATAGAGATGCCAGATAAAAGGATAGTACTTATTACATTTTGATTGTCAAGTTCTTGCATCCAGAGTGGATTTTCGTGTGACCAATAATGTAAATTATGATGATTTACTTCACCATTACTTTTAAATGTTGCCTCGTCTGACCAGAATACCCTTTCAAAAAATCGAAGACCGCAATTAATTTTGTTTGTGCTCATTAGCAAAGACGGACCCTGACCTGGAAGTCACCGTCACGTAATTTTTGACGAAGCGAGATATGGTACGGATGCATTTTATGGTCATTAAGAACTCGCCATACGCTCACATGGCTAAAGCCTGACTCTCGTGCTGTATTGCAAGTGCTTGTTTGAAGATTAACTATAACTGCTACCAAAACATCTGCTGTTCTTTCATTTCTAACATGCCAAACAATTTGCCTGTTCCTTTTTGTGATTTTTGCGCGCATTTCCTGTTTGTGCTTCCTTGTGAATGCTTCTGCATTTAAGAATACCATATTAAAAAAAAAACAATTCATAAAACTTCAACAACAAAGAACAACAAAATAACGCGTAACAATAAAGCAAACAACAACAAAAATCACTAATAATGAAAATTCGACTATAATAGAGAGGCTAGCAAAGACAAGTTTGACACTTCTGGATCTGAAACTGACATGACAACGCTATTGCTTTGATAACTGTGAAACTTTCACAGCCCACTGCAAGAAATGTACTAAAATTTTCATAGGTGAATAAATAATGGTTGATATCTTGAAAACGACTAGGAATAGGTGTATGCATCCTTTATACCTATCGACGGAGAATTGATTTCTGCATTGAATGGTATAATTAAGAATATAATGTTACCTTTGAAAAAAATGAATTTTCTAAGGTTAAATGTATCAGAATTGACAATCGATTTATGAACACTCTGTATACAATTTAATGGTTTTTTTTTTGCGGAATTTGGTACGGACAGCCATTTTTCTTGGTTACTACTACTAGTAAAATGACATCATTATCTTTAATAGTTTGCTAAATATGGTACGTTTTCGACAGGGATGAAAACGTCAAAATTTTGACAAAATTGTAAATATCTCAAAAGCGGTTGAATTTAGGGATAGAGAACATTAGTGAAAATTGTATTCAAATAATCTGTAGAATTCATTGCGGTAAGAAAGAACATATGATTCCATTTAAAATAAGAAATTTGCTATCCACTTCCGGTGTAATGGAACGTTTCCGGAAGTTAAAAATATTTTCGCATGATTTTTTAGGTGGGGTTTTGTTATTAATTTTTTTGTCGCATTAGTCTAGCTGCACGAGATCGCGAGAAAAAGATAGTGGACGAGTGGTCTGAAACATCCTGTATATATAATTAATTTCCATCGATACTTCTCAAACTTTTGCTCATGTTTTAATAAAATATTTAAAATTCTTGAAGTAACATTTTTATTTCTTGCAGTATATTTCTCTCCTAACAAGAGTTAATGAGAAATTCTTCAAACTACCTATGTGCTTGAAGATGCGCTATAGAAATTCCACTCATTGTCAGTATTCATTTATTACTGTTTGGTTGTGCTTTCAATTATGCAAACTAACGAAGCACTGCGTAATTTATTTGACACGGCTATGGTAGCGTAACTATAAAAAAATTCTCTTACTTAGTTTTAGATGTCGACAATTACACTACAATTTCCATTGTGCATTTAACATGTCAATTTATTCTTTCACCATAATTAATTTTCTATCTTTTAATTAAAAAAGGCGCCGAATCCCTTCGAAAGTACATACCTGTATGCACATATTTAATACCGCAGTTGGTGTTTGTTAAGATGCTCAAATGGAACTGCGAGCACACCATCGAACCATTTATCATAGCAAAATCTCGCAATAAATTCTGATAGACGGAAATTTTGTAGCGCCATGTATGCACCTGCAACTTTAGTACTTTGCATAGTAGGCGCCAGTATAGTGGAGTTTTAAAGAATCGGGGAAGGAAGCGCGATGCGTGTCAATTCTGACGGAATTCATAATGCCACCTCGTATCGCCGGATACCACTCGCGGAATATATACCTGCACATTCAGGTGCAAATCGACCTAGGGAACCTATTACATACATAGCCTTGATAAGAGCGTAACAAATGCCTGGTAATATCGCCTTAAAGATCGTGAGACGAATCTCGAAGAAAAGTCGAATGAAATGTCCTGACTTATGTAAGAGTCACCGTAGGGAATTAAAGAACAAAATGCATGCAGAAACCGAGCGATAATGAAAGAGAGGTCACCGCGACCGCGCTCTTACGTCCACGTTTACTTTTAACAACCAAACTGATCAATAAATAACTACTTTCGTTCGTCTGTGTCAGGCACCGAGTCGCGATTCTATCTTATTGTTGCCGTCATTTTCTTAAATAACCGTAATGATATATACCCACGTGACAACTCCCCAGTTCTGTGTACTAATATAATGTCCTGATGTCCCGTGCAGTGCCACTTAATTAAATTTTATGTAAGGCACTGATCGTGATTCCTTCTTTTACTGCCAACTGCTGACAGTGACGGGTAATAATTAACCATAAAACAGGACAAGTAGTAAATTGTTAACAGGCGGAATTATAGCAAAAGAAATTTGTGAGGTCCTCGTGAAATAAATCAGATCCACAATTAGGGCTTGTTGTTAACATGCAATTCATTAAATCTATCTATATTTCTTTTGCGACCCTCTTACAAACATGACAAAATTGGCCTTTTCACAAAATTTTATGTAAAACTAATAACAAAACATGTATCCACACATTTTAACAGTAGCGCACTGATAATTGACAATTAATTGACTTCAATACGGTTCGTGTCCTGTTATGCTATTTTAGTCCTTATGTTGTTTGCTTCCTTAATTACAACAGTTTTTTTTAAAGCCACTAATTTTGGGAAACACTATCGTCCATATATATGTAAAGAAAAACTGTATAGGAATTTTATTTTGAAAATTACCATACTGCCAAATAAATTGCATATGTAAGTCAAAGATGTGTGGGTTTCATTACGAAGTATATGCTATTATATGTATAACAATATACTGTATAATATACAGTCAGGCAGAAAGTCCGCAGCATATGGGATTTTTTTTTGGTTACGGATCTAGCAGCGGCTCCTTCATCTCATCTACGGTTAGGCTTGATCCCCACAGCTGCGCCTCAATGCCGAGGAACCGGAACTGTAGTTCGTAATTTTTCGGCAGGAACTGTGGCAATTACCAAAGATTTTCATTTAATGTAACAAAAAAAATCATGTTATAGGTTAGATTGATAATTATAGTTATTTAGAAATACATAAAAAAATGTTGCTTTAAATGAAAAAAAAACATATTTAGAATGAATAAACAGATTATTTAGTTTTACATTAAATTTTTGCTTGAATTAAATACACTATTATTAATATCAACAATTGTTGTTTTGCATCAAGGATAATATTTTATAATGCCAAAACACATTTATACACATGCAATCACATCACATAATTTACTAATCTAAACAACTTTTCTTAATAACATTGTATCGTATCTCCTACAAAAAGACACTTTATTGGTGAGAAAAACTACATTTTTGTAAATTTGCAAGACATGTTTGATTTTTCAAAACTAAGAGTATGGCACAAATTACTTTCTATCCAAGCAGGGCTAGACCCCCGAAGATAAAATTTCAACTCAAAAATTTTCAGGCTCTTTTACCTATTCATGCGTCGATCCGTCACACTGGTTTCCTTTATAAAACTTCAAAAAGTACTTATGGAGAGCACCGAATCCTCGATGGGCCTTACATTCTACAGCAATATTTATGAAATGACAGTTAAAAGTGCCGACATAATATGTATTAGCAATTCTTGGTTTGTGTAAAAATATCGATTGTATAGGTCTCAGCAAAGTATATCTTCTGGTGGCTTACAAATAGTTGTACCCAACTTTCGTTAGCTTTTCCTAAAATAATTATATTTTAAGCGAAGGAAGTCTGCAGTAGAAAATAATAGCAACTAGACAATGCCTTGCTACACATCTTTATTTTACTCTACAATCGCTTTGTTTGACTTACAACTGACTTTGGAAGTTTTGATTTCATATATCCGAAGGGCAGTCAACTTCTTTCTTCAAATGTACATACCCAACGAAGTAAAATTGTATAATTTTTCATGTGCAAACTTTAGAGCATTATACGTATTTGCTGTGTACTGATGGTACCAGCATAAATGCAAAGTGAAATTGAAAATGACAAAAAATGAAAATTTAAATTTACTAGCTCAGCGGATAAAAATTTAAAAGGGCGCAAAAGACTTAATAACCTCAAGGTTATTTTCAGAATTGAACTATTCATGCAAAATAAAAAAATGTGGGCGTAAGTAATCAAACATAAAAGAACTGAACTCTTGAATGACATTAACAATCATTAAATTTATTATAAAAAAAAAAAAAACATTTAATTACAATTACAGGAAAAATCAAACCTTGGACTGAGAGTCCTGGCCAAAATCAAAACCTGCTTGAATCTACAATTAAAAAGGAGGATGCAAATCCTTTATCAAAACAAAAGAGGTGAATTTGTTCTAGAAGAAAATGCTATTTCACAAAAAATCCACGTGGTCTCAAAATTTCAACACACTAAATTAATTTAAACGTGGACAGACAAGTGTATTAATATAATTGAAATTTAATCACAAGCACAAAGCTACTTTTCACCTAAACCCCGAGGTGATTAAATAAAAAAAAACTAAATTGAAAACTAAGATACGGAAAATTAACCTCTTTAACCAAAAAAAAACAATTTCTTCTAAAACAAATTACAATAACTGATCTTATATCCAATATGTGCACAATTAAACACAACAGCAATTATTAATTAAAAGAGTTCCTTGAAAGATGATAAATTAACAAAATAACGAACTACATATTAAATAAAAATGAAATAACCAAAATGGCATCAAAGAAAATAAACACATGTACTTACGCCGGCATCGTTTAAGGAACTACCTTTAAGAGGCCAAAACATCGCGTACAAATATAAAATAGATGCGTGGCTAAGCAGCGCATAAAATGCAAAGATCATCTCTTGAATATTACAAAATATACAATACTGAAGAAGGCAATAAGTACAATAGAATAAAATTAATATACACAACTGAACAATAACATTAAATTTAACAAACAATTTTATTAACAAAATCTTTTCAAAATAAAATATTAAAACTGTGGAAACTCTATCATTGCATTGATAAAAATGAATTGGAATGAATAAAAATACAAATTTGAATTTCCGGAAACCCGGGTGCCAGACCACAGCAGTATGTATCTGAATAAAAAGTCAGGTATTCTATTCATATGCGTTATATACCTATATATACATAGTAAGAATATATTTCAGCTTATTATGTATTTTTAACAAATTAAGTTAAAAATAATATGTGAAAGAAATTTGATTACATGAATAACGGAATTTCTTATGTCCAACAGAGTGGTTAACACAAATTTGATCCCTAATAGATTCCTTTAATTCTTCCAGAACTGCTGGTCGTGTTCTAAACACCAAACTTTTTAAATAATCCCACAGCCAGTAATCTGCTGGGTTACAATGAAGCGATTTTGGAGGCCATGAGTTTACAAAATGTGTGCTTATAAAACGACCCTGAAAAACACCAGTTAGCAATTCTTTAACTGGTCGGTTAATATGCAGGGTGTTTCATCCTGCATAAAAAATGATGTTTTCAATTCCTTCGTACTCATTTTGTATCTATAGAATAGCATAATTTCGTAACAACAATTACAGATACGGCTTCTCCGTTCTGTACCTCTTCAAAGAAGTATGATGCAGTAATAAAATTAGGATTGACACCGCATCAAACAGTGATTTGCTTGTCATGAATACCGTGCTGACTATTTTATATGGATTATCTGTCGACTATATTCAACAGTTTTGAGTATTGACTCCACAGGGTGTTGATTCATTTGACACTTGTATCAGCAATTGACACGACAGCTTTCCATAGATACAGTAAAATCCAAATTCAAAAGCAACAAGGATTCCATTTGCTTTTTGCTACTAGCTTGTCTCCTTAAAATTATATAACATTTTAAAGTTACCCCTTACTTTATGATGACCCCAATCAGAAACTTAAACGCGTACGTTCTAAAGTCAATTTGTTTACTTGAAGCTGTTTGTACAGTAAGTAGCTTTATCTCGACCTACTTTCTGCTCGACAGTCTGAAATTAAAAGTCGTCTTCACAGTGACTCTATACGAGTTAACCATCGTTAGGTGAGAAATAGTTGTGAGAGAATACAAACTATTTTATAATAACACCTAATAATTTTCATAGTCACTGGTAAACTCTAATTCACTTTTTCAAGAAGTGCTTCTCTTTATATTACTCTTATTCCTGTAAACTCTTATTCACTCTTTGGTTTCATTACAGAACTTGTGAAGTGCAAAATGGAAGCTCCTATTTTGTTATTGTAAACGTTGTACCTGTGAAGACTAGCAGGACTTAGAGGATATCAACGAGAAATGCTAAATTGTCCCATTCTTGTTGAAGGTTTTAACTTCTTTAAAAAAAATCTCGTTTTGTGACTACAGTGCTGTTATATTTAGAAACCATTTTGAGTATAATAATGACTGCCCTTACGTCAGCAGAAGTGACGATCTTTGCAAAAAATACCCCGTTGTGAATGTAGTTTCCAAGTCTTTTTTTTTAGTGTGTGTTCATATCGTAAAAACGATGTCTGGTTCGTGGTATAACCACAATAGATATTATGTATGAAACAAGAACGCTGTCTTGGCCAGAAGGTGGCACAAAAACAATTACAAATAAGTGCTGCGTTTTGGAGATGAGTGGCAAGGTATTTTCTACTTGGCGTAAAAGTTTAATTGCTTTATTAATTCAATATTATACGTGTTTGCTACTCGATCGCTGTTCCCTAGCAATAACTGTTAAAACAATACAAGCGATGTTTACCGAGAACAAATTGTTTTTATGTTCGACGTTCACAGGGTTCGACATTGATGTAACACCCGCCAGCAAAAGTGCGAACCGCTTGGAAAGTTGCTTTGGAATCCCAGCACAATCGATCGCGTTACCGCTTTTTGGTTTGCGTGCAAGATGTTAAGTTACCTATGCAAGGCTAACACACCTGTTTTATTTTCTATTCCACTGCAACGTCAACACAAGTGTTACTCTGTTTAACAAAATAGTACACCATGTTATTATGTTAAGCTGTCGCGAATGTTCCACATTTTAGTTGATTAATGTAATATATTAATGTAAAAAGCTGGTAGTTTAATTTTCGTAAAGGCATATGTTAAAATATGTCATGCACGTAATACTAAAGCGCGTTTTAGTATGATAGTGAAATTAATATCGTGTATTTCACATAATTAATAAGCTTAATTGCTTTAATCTTTACAGAAGTGGTAGTAAAAGCTTAAAAAAAGATTAGTACAAACTTTTGTAACAAAATGACTCCAAAAATTATAGGTCTACTGTCTATCATTCTGTTTGGCACCTTCTTGGCAATTCTGTTGGCATCATCATCGAATCAGATTTTAAATGGAGTGAACATGTGATCCAACTTGCTGAGAAGCTCGCGGTACTGCCCCATACATGCGATAAAATATTCTTATGCGGAGAAACAGAGAATATTCTATCTAAAAATAGGTAAATAGATTCTGATGTAGTCTATAAAAGAAAAACATCCGGAATAACAAAGAATGCTTACCCTTCCATCGTTATATACTCTGTGCGTCGTTAATGTTGTGCATCAAAATAAGCACCTGTTTGCTAAAAATAGTACTCACTATGGTTATACCACAACAACACTGCACACTTCATTCATTTCATAGCATCCACTCTCGTATTTTCAGAATACAATATACTACTGAGGTAGCAAATTATATAATATTAATTCTTCAAGGTTGACTCTGTGTGCGTATGTTGATTACGTCAAAGGAAATGAAAGTAGGTCTAGAATCTCGCAAACTTGTTATTAGTAAAATACTGATGGGTATATGTTTCGAGTGTTTTAACACTCATCTTCAGGGCAAAGCTGAAAGCGCATATGGGGACAAATATGGATCAGATTAATAGCAATATTTTAACTAAATTTAATAAAAAAAAAATTGAGTTAAATTTTGAAATTAAATTAAATTAAACAGATAAATGATGAGGAAAAATTGATGATTGGAATGAAAAAAACTTGAATCCTTTAGTAGAGAAACACGGAATGAATATGTCAAATATTAAAAGTGGGCTCAAATTGTTTAAAATATTAATTAGATGTAATAAAGTTGTAAAGATAAAAAACAATTGTAAATAGGACAGAACCACAAAGATATTAAAATTAACACAATGACATCAGACGAAGTACTGAAATTGTAGCAAATAATATAAGTTTCTTATAATTTTAAGTTGAGACATCTGGTGGATAGTAGCCATAAACAATGTTGAAAAGTAAGAAAGTGATCTTAAAATTAAGTATAGTACTGGAATAATTTGTTAAGAAATTGAGCTACAGATGAATCTTATTGAAATAAAATATTGAAAATGAAAGTAGCTTCAAAATTTAATTGGGCATTAAGATATTTTCTTTGATTAAACGTTTGTTCTCGTAAAATTTTAAGAGCTTCAAGATTGCTAAGTAAATTACCTTTATTAGCAGTATGTAAGATAATAATTTTTTTTATTGATATCAAAATGATGGTTGTTTTCTTTCAAATGGTTGGCAAAATATGAGAAGCTAATGGAGTTGAGCTGTAAGCATCGCAGGTGTTCTTTGATGCATGTGTCAAAATCACAGTATGTTCTGCCTACATATGCGCTCTCATAAGTGTCACAAGTTAGTTTATAGACCCCTCACAATATCTTTGAATCTCCTTTGAATTTTATTCAATAGTTTATCAATGATGTTGGGATCGAACTGGTTCATGGTAGCAACCTGTTTAACAATATTCGCCCTTTCTCTGTTACGTCTCTTGAAAGAGATAAATTAACTAACCTACCTATATAAAAAAAAACTGTAAAATAATGAAAGTTTTTGATTGTAGGGATGATTAGAATAGTTGTTAATAGAGATAGCATTATTTGTTATAAATGTTAAAAACAACATGCTGTGCCCTTTCAGCTTTGACCTGAAGATGAGTGTTAAAACATTCATATGTATATGTATACCATTGGTATTTTACTAGTAAAAAACAGTTTAATTCTGGACCTACTTTCACATCCTTTAATGTAATCAATTATATAATAAACTGCCAGAAGAAGTAAGTAAAATCTACCATTCCATACTTTCAAGAGAGAGGATTAAGAATACCTTGATTGCAGGATTGATTTTATGATCTAGAAGGACTAGCTTAATGTTAGTAAGAGATAGCATGCTGAATACGAATACCTATAAATTTTAAGTTCCTACGTCTCTCGCGTAAATAATATTGACTTCAACAAATAAATATTTTTAAGAAAATCATTTCTTTCTACATCAATTATTCATATAAAATATAACAGCAAGTGCTGAATCCTATCGTGCATCCAGAAACACAAACGTTTAGTATTTTTTCTTCTCCCCTTTACAATCCTCCCTTTCCATCCTGCAATTAATGTAATAAAGCAAAACGTAATCCAGGATTTGAGTAACTGGAGTAAGCAGTTACCTCAAAATCCCTTGACAACCAGTGAACATTCTTTCAAGTGAAACAAAAAGACGTTTGGGATATTTTCGGAAGGTAAAAGCAATGTCTGAAAAGCGATGAATTTCATCGCGAAAATGATCCACTTTATGCAACAACATTTCTGCATAGCTATTTCATGAAAATTCCAATTAAATTTCACTGTACGCATATTCGAAAAGATAACTCTGGTGACAAAGGGATTTTGCTAAAATTATATCCTCGTTGCAAGTACTGAGAAATGCAAAAAATCGTAATATTGGGAGCGAGGAAATTATAAATTTTCAAATAGACGCCGACTGTGTTACGTTTTGGACAGCTGCTGTATGCAGTGATAAACGCTGAACTGGTTGACTGACAACCCAAACGAATACACAAACGTATGAGATAGCAGCCGGAAACCGTATAACTTTACACTGACGTTTGTAATGAAGATTTCATATTTCTGCACCACGGCTTTTTCATTTGTAATTACCGCGAAAAAACTAACTTGTAGGAAAGGGTAGCTACTTATGAAATTGTAGGCTGGTTTCCTGTATTCATTTTTAGATTATAAACGCACCAGCATATTTCCAGTACTGTAACTGCCAAGGATTTTTATTTTGATGTTTGGTTACATTTTGTGTACAATAGACGCCAAAGCACAAACTACAAAAGATTCAAAATTACTCCTTTTAATTATGTTTTTACTCAATAATTATTATATTTTTGCTATCTGTAGTACTAGTAGAGGTATAGATCTTAATACTTTTAACAGATTCAAAAATTATCTATTTTAAATTTACTACACAAATAAAATTTATTCTAGCTGCTTCCGCATCCGTTTAATGATGGTGACCCGAAAGAATGTTTAAAAATGTTTGCAAAATCATTTATTGAATTATAGGAGTCGTTTATATGCAAGAAGTCGTTTAAAGAGTTATGGTAACGTTTTTGGTGTCATGTGCTGGGCAACCAGCCTTGTTGAAACCAAATTTCATTAATATAAACACATAGGAATAATATTATTTTCTAGTCATTCCAGATACTGTTTAAGTGCTTCTGGCAATACAAAAACGCCCTATTGATTGTAATAATATCTCCTCATATTGTTTACCTATTTCTGTAGATACTATGTCCGTGTGATATTTGATTGTAGATTCTTACCCGATTAATACCGGCTAATGCTGGTGGCGGTGGAGATGCATTCGCCTCTCTTAATAGCGTGAAGCATATGCAAAGCATTGTTTAAATTTCTGTGTATTTAAACATTTCGAAACATTTTGATGTTATTTTTCTAGTCTGCAAAATGACAGTTAATATTGAAATTTTAATTGTGTTATAAGTTGGTAGATGTGGTTGGTGGTTTTCTTTCTCTTATGATAGCGGATATTTAAAAGTTATTTTGAGAATTTAAGAATCCAAAAGTATACTGGATATTGGATAATATTTGTTTTGAATATTCAAAATAAGTATACTCACCTTGGGTAAGAGTTCTCGTACTCTTTATATGTTTTTTTTATAAGCTTGTTAATAAATATGCATGTTATTAATAATTACACTATTTTATTAATTAAAAGCTCATTTATACATTGAATTATTAATATTAATTAATAATAATAATAATAATAATAATAATAATAAAACTGCACAAAAGCCTGGAGGAACTGCAACTACCAAATGACCTATACGTACCATTTCAAAAAATCTGTGATGCTCGACACCTGCTCCATCATACGCCGTACTTTGAACAATTCTAGCGCCTAAAACTTACCAAAAAGGGGGCCATTCTTGTCTTTGGACCGATGGAGTCTCTTTAATGCACCAGATAAACAATCTGTGAAATGTAAATAATTAATAACAATATATCTTTATTGTCAAACTACGGCTACAAAAAGCGTACCAAATACATCACAGACAAAATACGAGTTCAGTTTGCATTGATAAACTTCAAAATAATCGTTGATGAGAATAACATGAGATATCCAACAGATATCTCCTCACTCGGTTCCGAAAATGCGGAGCAATACACTTAATTTCCTCGGGTAACTTATTGTGTGTAATTGTCCCCAAAATACGTGAGGTTTATTCTGATAAAGTGTTGTTTTGTGACAGAGGAGGCAGTAAGTAATTGCACTTTCTCACATTCTAGCTACTAACATATGTAGAAATTCAGATCTATGTTTCAACACAAACACAAAACTTCGCAACATAGGCATCATAAAATTTCTGAATGTTTTCTTTACGCGATTCACGGTGATTGCAGATTGTACATGATTTCTAACTGCCCGTTTCTGCAGGAGGAATATGCGATTCTACATTTGATCCAGCACCCCAGTGTGTGATATCTAAAATCATTCTGGAGAAAAAAATTCAGAAATGATGTATTTTTTAACGTATATAAAGAACATGATTTCTTTAGGTTATAAATCGGCATAACAAATTTTTGATAATTCTTTAGAGAGGTACTTGACGTGATTAATTCCACTTTAAATCTCTCGAGTTAAGAGCGCCAAGTAGCTATAGCAGATTCAATGAAACTTAAACATTTTCTCCATTGAGGATAAAACTGCTGATATCATATCTGAGAACGATTACGAAAAGGTATTGCACTGGGTTTTTATCTGAGTTTATGCACAGATTATTAAAAAACATCCATTAGCTTAACTTAGTGTAGTCTGCATTTACATTGTAAGACTAAATCTTTCAAGTTTGTACTTTTAAATGCAATAGTGATGTCATCAGCAAATAGAGTAATATTAGTCCATATGCTAATCTGCAATGGTAAGTCGTTATATATATTAAAACATTGTTAGGGCCCAAAATGGATCCTTGAGAGACACCCTTCTAAGCACAGACAATTGATGATCATAATTATCTATGACATTACTCTTTGTTTTCGATCTAACAACACACTTCTAAAGCCATGCCAATGGGGGCTCCTCTAACTCCATACAGCTCTAATTTTTGTAAGTAATATTTCATGATTGACACTATCAAACGCTTCTGATAGGTCAATAAATTAAAGCAGAGTGAAGTACCCAGCATTAAAAATCTAAAGATACTGGTTAACAAATTTAAACAAAGCCGTGTTATACACCGATTTAATAGAAAACCATGTTTGGCATAATTTGAGATTAAGTTGTATGTATTAACAGTAATGTAATAGTTTTTTCATTCATAAACTGATTATAAATTTTGGAAAATACAGGTCGTATACTAATTGGTCGAACAGTTACCAAATTGTTCTCATTCCCCTTTTTGATAATTTGAAATAACATGGGCTATTTCAAGGAGGTAGGAAAAGTACCCTTATTGAATATTTGAACCGATAAATTGATCAAGTAATGCTATATGACGGGGCAATATGTCTTGCTACCGCTGTTAACCAGGCAGATTAGAAATACCATCATGCCCCACGCATGAGAGGAATCAAACGGCCTATGACACGCTACACATCCTTCTTAACCACAGGAGAAGTGAGAAACTATTATGTGTCGTACAGGTTAGTATTCTCTTCAGATTTGTCATTTAGTTCCTGATTAGATGATTGGATATTACGATGAATTCGAAAAACTATCATTGAAAGCATTACATAGCTCATACGGATTTCAACACAATTAGGAAGTTTGCTAGTTTTTTTGATTAACATTACAATTTCTCCGTATCACATACCAGACAGCTTAGATTTATTTTATGCTGATAGTATATATGAATCATTATCTCTTCTTCTTTAAAGCAAGTACATCTTTTAATATTTTTCATTATAAATTTAATTTTACAAGCGAAGGGCATAATAATTTCAAGTTAGTGATTTAGGAGATTACTAGGTGTGAGCCACCTGAGCAACGGATTCACAACTTGAAAATAATAAACCACTTCATTGTTAGTAAGAGGGGGAGACCGCTAGTACGCGGTGATCTGGATTGTTACTCTGAATCTCGGGCATACGGTAGTTTACAGCTATCTAGTGAATTGGATTGTATTGTCTATCATTAAATATATAGAAGACGGTTTCTGAAAGAAAAGCAACTTTAATTAGAATA